>QVTF01009103.1:87500-112500 GCA_003573665.1 Oxygymnocypris stewartii | reverse complement strand
GAAATAAGCACAACGTGACTCAGCAGAAGCACAAGCAGCACAAATCAAAGCCTGCTCTATTAATGTGAGAGAAATAAATGCTACTGTATGGAAATTTGGAGCAAACAACCAACCATTACAAGACGTCTGAGGAGATAATTGTTCCCTAGACGGCAATTATTTCATTCTCTGACTTCAAATACAACTCTGCATACAAACAAAACTAATTGAGAACCTGTTATATAGTTTCAAATGAATCATTATTGCTGTTTGCTGCAATCATGCATTGTT
The DNA here is from genome assembly GCA_003573665.1 of Oxygymnocypris stewartii. Lineage (NCBI taxonomy): Eukaryota > Metazoa > Chordata > Actinopteri > Cypriniformes > Cyprinidae > Oxygymnocypris > Oxygymnocypris stewartii. The sequence continues at coordinate 112,230 of QVTF01009103.1, read as the reverse complement.
GAGGAGAGTTTACTAGTTTAAACGCGCATTCAAAATATCTATCTTTATTTCATTGATATCACAATTAGGCATTAAATAACACTCTTGAACAGTAATTACAGTAAGTGAATTTGGTCATTAAAGCTCTAGTAGATCATAAATGTCATATTATTTAATTGCAGGTTTGTGTTTTTGTTCAGTTTTCTGGAGTAAACGAATGCAAGCTCTTTCCCGGCGCAGTAGGAGAGCGACGCGAGCTGTAAATAACAGCCGAACCGTTCTGGAGAGACAGAAGACTACGAGCGGACACAAACACCGACGCGAAAGCTTTAGAGACGTCTGATGAAAACAATCAAAAATGATATTCAGAAACGAATCTTTAATGTTTGTTTTGAGTGAACCACACAGTTTTACTTCAGTAGGGATGGAAAGTTAACGAACACTAATACTAGTGTAATTACAGTACACCAATTATCCAAGAGTAAACATGACATGGTTTTAATCAGATACATATATAAGGTGTTTACATTTAGTCGTGATGCATTCAGAATGACATCAAAAAGCTTATATAATATAATAAATATATCATTTACATTATTAAAATTAAAATCCATTTATTTATAGAGCAAGTTTTATAACATATTTTATTATAAATTATATTTATGTAAAATTATATAATGAAGAATGTATTCATGCAAATTAGGAAATTATGTAAATATTAATTATAAATCTTAAAATATGAGAAATCATGATGAAGTATCATAAATAGTATATTTAGTATGCAAAAATACTATATTTAAACATTTATCTAAATATATGTAAGTAATAAATATTCATGAACTGCATGCAAATTTCAAAAGCTCAAAAAATGCTTATATATTTTTAATGTCGAATCAGGCACGCTTCGTTATTTCTGTATGTGATATTTAATTTATAAATGACGTTATGTTTTCCCTTTTTGTATTTTTTGCTTCTCCTATGCAAACTAACTCATGCAGGGTTAAAACGCACTAACTCTGAAATTAGCATGGATATCAACTATGACTAATAATACAGCAGGGTCATCTTCACTTCTTAATTATAAGTGAATAAATCAGCGGTGACGATAATGACCCGTATCAAACACTGGGCTTCGGAGACAGCGCTAACTGATTGATTCCTCAGCGCTGCATAACAAACCAGCCCATCTGTGATTGTGTTTCCTCTTCATAAAGCTTGTACTGAAGCAGCTTTAAAGTAATGTTTCAAATCAAGTGTATATTTGTTTAACCCTTGCAGGGCTGCATTTATTGGCTGGTGATAAATAATTGATTTGAATATGTAAATGTGCTGCTTGACACCTCTGGAGATGGAGTGTGGATGTAGCTTAGCAACACAAGTGTGTGGTCAGTTGTCAGGAGGTGGTTATATGTGTGTGTGTGTGTGTGTGTGTGTGTGTGTGTGTGATAGGAGAAAAGTGCTATTGTTGGCAATAAGGAGTGACAGAACATAATACACAGAGCAGGGTGTGTGCATTTGAGTGTGTGTGTGTGCGTGCGTGTGCGAGGGTATTTGTGTGTGCGGATTTGTGTGTGTGTGTGTGTGTATGTATGTGTGGCTGTGTGTTTAAGCGTGTGTGTATGTGCAAGTGGGAAGTGTGTGAAGTTGTGTGTGTGTATGTATGTGCATGTGGGAAGTGTGTGTTGTTGTTGTTTGTGTGTGTGTGTATGTGCATGTGGGAAGTGTGTGTGTGTGTGTGTGTGTGTGTGTGTGTACGTGGGAAGTGTGTGTTGTTGTTTGTGTGTATGTACGTGTGAGTGTGTGTGTGTGTACGTGGGAAGTGTGTGTTGTTGTTTGTGTGTATGTACGTGTGTATGTATGTATGTGTGTGTGTGTGTGTGTGTGTGTGTGTGTGTAAGTGTGTAAGTGTGGGCATGTTTATGTGGTTTATGAGGACACAAATTTGTATAATGACATAGGTATGACATAGGTATTACAAGGAGAAGGTGATTTATGAGGACATTTTCAGTGTCCCCATAATTTAAAACGTTTATAAATCATACAGAGTGAGTTTTTTGGGGGGAAAGTAGAAATGCACCGTCTCCTGTGAGGGCTAAGTTTAGGTGTAGGGTAGGTGTAGGGCAATAGCACATACAGTTTGTACAGTATAAAAACCATTACGCCTATGGAGAGTCCCCGTAAACCATAAAAACCAACATGTGTGCGTGTGTGCATGGTGTGTGGTGTGTATGTGCATGTGGGAAGTGGTGTGTGGTGTGTGTGTGGTGTGTGTGCGTGTGTGCATGTGTGTATGTGCATGTGGGAAGTATGTATAGTTGTGTGTGGTGTGTGTGTGTGGTGTGTGGTGTGTGTGTGCATTTGTATGTGGTGTGTGTGTGCGTGTGTGCATTTGTGTGTGTGTGGTGTGTGTGTGCGTGTAGGTGTGTAAGAGTGTGTGTGGTGTGGGTGTGTGTGGTGTGTGTGTGTGTGTGTGGTGTGTGTGTGTGGGTGTGGTGTGAATGTGCGTGAGTGTGAGGTGTGGGTGTGGTTGTGGTGGGGTGGTGCGTGTGTTGTAGGTGTGTAGGTGGGGTGTGTGTGTGTGTAGGTGTGTGGGTGTGGGTGTGTGTGGGTGTGGGTGAGGTGTGTAGGTGTGTGAGTGTGTGTGGGTGTGTGTGTGTGTGGGTGTGTGTGGTGTGTGTGTGTGTGTGGGTGTGGTGTGAGTGTGTGTGTGTGTGTGTGTGTGTGTGGGTGTGTAGGTGTGTAGGTGTGTGAGCGTGTGTGTGTGTGTGTGTGCGTGTAGGTGTGTAGGTGCGGGTGTGTGTGTGTGTAGGTGTGTGTGTGTGTGTGTGTGTGTGTGTGTAGGTGTGTAGGTGTGTGAGTGTGTGTGTATGTGTACTCACACTGGCACTCTTTGCAGCAGGTTCCGGTCACATACTCTAGGGTCGCACCATCAGGACACTCGAGCAGGGGGCACAGAATCTTCTCACAGCGGATCGTTCCATTCTACAGAAGTGCAAGCGTTCAGTCAGAGCAGGAGTCGCTCGTTTACTGAAGATTACACGGCGCTCGACATACGCTTTTATATTTTGCTACTGTATGAGTGCAAGTTATTTCTGTGAGGACTGTTCATAATAATGAAAACCCTTTAACGAATCACAAAATAATGATTAATTCAATTATTTTACCTATAACGATAGCTATAATGATAAGTATATCAATAACTACAATGATAACTGCACTTATAATGATGATAAACAATTACTTCAATAATAAAAACTATACTTGTAACTATAACTTACAATAACTATACTTATAACGATACCTTAACAATAGTTATAACTATGACTTTAATGACAACTATAACTAATAATTAGAATGATAACTATAGTAACAAAAACTTAAATAATAACTGTAATTATAATACTATAATTATAACAATAACTATAATGACAACTGTAATATAGTTATAGTTACCAACTTATAACAATAACTATTAATTATAGTTACTATAACAATAAATATAATGATAACTGTAACAATACTATAACGGTAACGATAATGATAACTATAACAATGATTACAACTAAAATAACTATAATGATATCTACAACTAACGATAACTATAAAACAATAATAATTAATCAGAAAAGCTATTAAGATGCTAAGATTTTTAAAGAATATTTTTATATATACAGTATATATATATATATATAGAACTGCATTATTTAATTGAATATTTTTAAATGGGCTATTATATAATTGCCTATTTTTTTAATACGTAAATTATAAAAAAAAGTAAACAATTCAATATATTTAATGATGTCTCAGTTTGTTCGATATATAATGATGTGTTACTGGAAGATAAGAGCAAACAGAGACTCAACACAGTATATGACACAGCGTTCAGTATATGCATAAATCCATATTTAATCCCCAAAATAGATTCCCAGGCTTTACAGGGTGTGACGGGACTCACGTCTCCCCGAAGCACGACATCCGTCACTTTAAGTCAAATGAAGATAATGTTCCCTTCACAAACGCTCCGGATCTCACTAACTTCCGGTTGGGACGCCTGTCTCATCCGAAGCACGATCGCTGTCTGTTTGGACACACGGAGCACGCTAGCGTCTGTCAGAGGAGCACAGGGACTTCTAAAGATAGGACAGAATCCCTCCGTCTGTCACTTTGCATTCGCCAAAATACTCGCAGATAATAAATGTGTAATGAGTGAGCAAGAAGGAGAGACAAAGCTTGCTTCACATCGGTGTTTACATTACGTTTGCTACACGGTGAAGCCGCGCGTCAGAGGAAGGTGCTGTCGCGTTTGACCTTTGAGGAGACATGCAAGCACACTGCTAATTAGCTAATTGTGTTATTGGGTGAGGAAACGGCGTCTAGTCGTGTGTGCGCCACTCAACTAGTAAAGATTTAGGCAGATGATATATCGATACCAACATTGGTATTGGTGTCGGATCGATACTTGTCAGCCTGATGAGATCGATACTTTTGGCTTAGTTCACACTGCAGGCTAAAGTGGCCCAAATCGGATTTTTTTAGCCCAAATGTGACCCATATCTGATTTTCTTATGACAGTCTGAACAGCACAAATCAGGCCCGGGCCACTTTCATATGTGGTCCGAAATCGGATACATATCTGAAGGCTTGCAAGGCGACTTCAGTCTGAATGGCCATGTCGTGTTTCATGCGATTTTTACGTAATTGAAATGCGACAGACGTCACAATTCTGCGCTGGAGGAGGCGGGAAGTCCACAATGACAATCAATATATAGACATTTATATCACTTCGTTATATAGGCTCTGATTGCACATTAGCTTAAAAATAGCTAAACACGCAATAACACGAGTAGCATCAAACACAGTGCGCTGTGTCTGACGTCACGTCTTCTTCTGCGCATGCGGGTCACTTCAAGGCCGTGTACGGTTCACATATGAGACGGATGGCAGTCGCATTTAAATGACAACGTGAACAACAGCGCAAAATACGATCTGAGCATTAAGACCTGCAGTGTGAACTAAGTCCATGTTAAGTTTCTCTCCTTTACGCGTAAAACATTGCTGCCATTGCATCAAAGAGTAGACATGTCTGTGTGTCTAAACCGCTCTTTTCACATCTGATATTGCTCCTCCTCCCCTCTATAACAATAACTATATTAGCATCCACACCAGCTGACTGTCAAATTATGTTTATTAGCCCACTGCAGTTTTGTCATTTGGTTAAATAACACTTTTTTTTTTCAAGAATCACAAGCTTCACCATTGACACACATACACTATATTGCCAAAAGTATTGGCACCCCTTCTAATGAAAGGTTTGACTGCTTTAGTGATTTCCATGAGTACAAATCTTAATGTTTAAGCATAAAATGATATTCTAGGGAATCTAATTGTACATCAACAGTTTGAACAGGACTCTTTTCTATTCTAACATGACAGTGTCTCTGTGTATAAGACAAGGATCAAAGAGAAATGATGATTCAGTCAGTGTGGAAGAACTTGACTGGTCTGCAGAAAGACAAGCGAAAGTCAAGGTCACACTCAAGAAAGCGTGACCTTTTCAATGAAACTACGTATTACGTGAAGTCTGGGACGCGCATCGCAGAACAGGTGAACATTTGTGTGTTTATAAAGCATATACATTTATTTAATTTTATTAAAGACCAATCGTTCCGCTAGATAAGACCCGCATTCATCGTCTGATATCGTTTATGGCCCTTTGAAGCTGCACTGAAACTGTCATTTTCATTGAAGTTCACTGTATGGAGATCATTCATGGAATGTTTTCATCAAAAACCTTAATTTCGTTTCGAATGAAGAAAGGAATACATAATCATCTTAGATGACACGAGGGTGAGTAAATTATAATGAAATTTTAACTTGAAAGTGAACAAATCCTTTAACTATTAATAAAGGTGTCCCTCAGGGCTCTGTGTTAGCATCAACCCTGTTTTCAATTTCATTAATAATTTGTCTCAGGTTATCTGCACTCAGAAATCCAATATTCATCTTTATGCGTATGATACTATTCTTTATGCTGTAGGATTGTCATTTGATGAAGTTTTAAAACAGGCACAGGATAGATTTAATAATATTCAAGAGGCTTATAATGACTTCAATCAGTTTTAAATAGTACAAAAATAAAAGTAATGTGGTTTTAGTAAGTAAAAACCCAACAAGGCAATAAAAACATATCTTCAGACGGGGAAAATACTGAAAACTGAAGTAGTGTCTTCATATAAATATCTCAGAATATATCTTTGACTTTTACTAATTACATAACTAATCGTCAGAAGAAAGTTAAATCTAGATTTAGTTTTAGTGATATCGAAATAGATCTGTGTTTACCACGTCAGCCAAGAAGTACCTTGTTGAAACCACTGTTTTACCCTAGTTTGATTATGGTGGTGTGTTGTATAGAAATGCACATAAAGGTGTTCTGGAACAATTAGATGTTGTTGTATCATGCCTCAATTAGATTAATTTCTAATGCACCTTACAGAACGCATCATTGTGGATTATACGCTCGTTTGAATTGGACATCATTGCATACAAGACGGGAAATTCAGTGGTGTATCTTTATTTACAAAGTTCCACTCTTAAAAGAAAAGGTGCTATATAGCACTAAAAGTGGTTATTTGGCTCGTAATCATAGGGGAACTGCTTTAAGTGCTATATAGCACCAAATCTTGGTTCTTCAGTGGTTCTTCAGCGGTTCTTTGGCATGACTGAGGTGTTATATAGCACCGTTACTATACAGAACCTGTTAGGCTCCTGTATGGTTCTTCAGTGGTTCTTCAGTGGTTCTTTGGCATGACTGATGAGCTATATAGCACCGTTACTATACAGAACCTGTTAGGCTCCTGTATGGTTCTTCAGTGGTTCTTCAGCGGTTCTTTGGCATGACTGATGAGCTATATAACACCGATACTATACAGAACCTGTTAGGCTCCTGTATGGTTCTTCAGCGGTTCTTCGGCGGTTCTTTGGCATGACTGATGAGCTATATAGCACCGTTATTATACAGAACCTGTTAGGCTCCTGTATGGTTCTTCAGCGGTTCTTAGACATGACTGATGAGCTATATAGCACCGTTACTATACAGAACCTGTTAGGCTCCTGTATGGTTCTTCAGCGGTTCTTCAGCGGTTCTTTGGCATGACTGATGAGCTATATAGCACCGTTACTATACAGAACCTGTTAAGCTCCTGTATGGTTCTTCAGCGGTTCTTCAGCATGACTGATGAGCTATATAGCACCGTTACTATACAGAACCTGTTAGGCTCCTGTATGGTTCTTCAGCGGTTCTTAGACATGACTGATGAGCTATATAGCACCGTTACTATACAGAACCTGTTAGGCTCCTGTATGGTTCTTCAGCGGTTCTTAGACATGACTGATGAGCTATATAGCACCGTTACTATACAGAACCTGTTAGGCTCCTGTATGGTTCTTCAGCGGTTCTTCAGCGGTTCTTTGGCATGACTGATGAGCTATATAGCACCGTTACTATACAGAACCTGTTAAGCTCCTGTATGGTTCTTCAGCGGTTCTTAGACATGACTGATGAGCTATATAGCACCGTTACTATACAGAACCTGTTAGGCTCCTGTATGGTTCTTCAGCGGTTCTTCAGCGGTTCTTTGGCATGACTGATGAGCTATATAGCACCGTTACTATACAGAACCTGTTAAGCTCCTGTATGGTTCTTCAGCGGTTCTTCAGCATGACTGATGAGCTATATAGCACCGCTACTATACAGAACCTGTTAGGCTCCTGTATGGTTCTCCAGCGGTTCTTCAGTGGTTCTTTGGCATGACTGATGAGCTATATAGCACCGTTACTATACAGAACCTGTTAGGCTCCTGTATGGTTCTTCAGTGGTTCTTCAGCGGTTCTTTGGCATGACTGAGGGGCTATATAGCACCGATACTATACAGAACCTGTTAGGCTCCTGTATGGTTCTTCAGTGGTTCTTCAGCGGTTCTTTGGCATGACTGAGGGGCTATATAGCACCGATACTATACAGAACCTGTTAGGCTCCTGTATGGTTCTTCAGCGGTTCTTAGACATGACTGATGAGCTATATAGCACCGTTACTATACAGAACCTGTTAGGCTCCTGTATGGTTCTTCAGTGGTTCTTCAGCGGTTCTTTGGCATGACTGATGAGCTATATAGCACCGTTACTATACAGAACCTGTTAGGCTCCTGTATGGTTCTTCAGTGGTTCTTCAGCGGTTCTTAGACATGACTGATGAGCTATATAGCACCGTTACTATACAGAACCTGTTAGGCTCCTGTATGGTTCTTCAGCGGTTCTTTGGCATGACTGATGAGCTATATAGCACCGTTACTATACAGAACCTGTTAAGCTCCTGTATGGTTCTCCAGCGGTTCTTCAGTGGTTCTTTGGCATGACTGATGAGCTATATAGCACCGTTACTATACAGAACCTGTTATGCTCCTGTATGGTTCTTCAGTGGTTCTTCAGCGGTTCTTTGGCATGACTGATGAGCTATATAGCACCGTTACTATACAGAACCTGTTAGGCTCCTGTATGGTTCTTCAGCGGTTCTTAGACATGACTGATGAGCTATATAGCACCGTTACTATACAGAACCTGTTAGGCTCCTGTATGGTTCTTCAGCGGTTCTTCAGCATGACTGATGAGCTATATAGCACCGTTACTATACAGAACCTGTTAGGCTCCTGTATGGTTCTCCAGCGGTTCTTCAGTGGTTCTTTGGCATGACTGATGAGCTATATAGCACCGTTACTATACAGAACCTGTTAGGCTCCTGTATGGTTCTTCAGTGGTTCTTTGGCATGACTGATGAGCTATATAGCACCGTTACTATACAGAACCTGTTAAGCTCCTGTATGGTTCTTCAGTGGTTCTTCAGCGGTTCTTTGGCATGACTGATGAGCTATATAGCACCGTTACTATACAGAACCTGTTAGGCTCCTGTATGGTTCTTCAGCGGTTCTTCAGCGGTTCTTTGGCATGACTGATGAGCTATATAGCACCGTTACTATACAGAACCTGTTAAGCTCCTGTATGGTTCTTCAGCGGTTCTTCAGCGGTTCTTTTGGGTGATTAAGGTGCTATATAGCACCGCTACCATACAAAGAACCAGTTAATCCCGTTTAAAGGTTCTTTCCAAGCCAAAGAACCACTGTTGGTGCAGTTTAGCACCATTTATGTTGAAGAAATACAATGCAATATGGCACCTTTTCTGGTTCTACATAACACCATTTGACAAAGGTGCAGTAAAGCTCCTCTAAAGATATGGTCCTATATTATAGTTTTTATAGTTTTTTTTAGAGTGTAAGCTTATTACCTGAATACCTTCAAAAGTTGCTGAAACCTCATATTAATACATATACAGTTAGATCATATACTTATATTTCCTTGACTATCCCTAGAAAGAAAACTATTATGGTCGTTCCACTTTTTAATTTGCTTCTCCAAATTATTAGAATTGCTACAAAAGCTATTAACACTACTGACAAATATTCCAGTGTGCTAATTAAAAAAAAATGACTAGTGAGTGCTCTGACCTCAACCCGTAAATGTTTTAACTGAGATCTTTTATGTATTGTAATGTATGTTTCTCAGGAGATATTAATTCTCCTGCCAGGCTGTTATTGAAAATAAGTGCCCGTTCTTAATTGGCTTGCCTGGTTAAATAAATAATGTAATCTGTAAGTATTCCTTCAGACTCACAGAACACGTGCAGTTCTTGCAGCCATCGGTCCAGGTCTGCTCCTCTCTGTAGGTCACTCCCTTCACGTGACAGGTCCTCTCGCAGTAACACGAGTCCAGACCCTTCATCTTCTCCTCGGCCAGAGACAGCTGCAGGAGAGAGAGCGGATTAAACCCCAATTAAACTCACTTTCTGACAGAAAACAGGAGAGGAAACGCTTGCAGTTGGTTGATTTATTTGCGATGGTCAGTTTGCATTTTTCATTAAGCGACGGTGTTATTCCGACACGCTTGATCAGAAGAGTTTTTCCTCATCAGAGGCAGAGTTTTTGTGCGGTTGGCAGCTGTGAGTTATTACAACACCATAAACAAGCCTTTAAATTCACAGCACAGACACAAGCCAGATGTTCACAGAAACTGGGCTCGGATTCATCGGTCTAACAAACAGCGGAGAAACACGCCGCGATTATTGCCAGCTCACTGCAGAGCAGGATTGAGACGACGAAAATAACGTTTAATATCAATTTAACTGCTGAATCTGAGATAGCAAACTAGATACAGAACTTGAGTTCCTACATGTTTTTATTTTTCAGTATGAATTAATCATATCCTACACAACACATGGAATATATCCAGACACATTAGATGATAGTTATACTGAATATTTGAAATGCCTCCTATATGCAAGTACACTGTGTGTGTGTGTGTGTGTCTGTCTGTCTGTCTGTCTGTCTGTGTGTGTGTGTGTGTGTGTGTGTGTGTGTGTGTGTGTGTGTGTGTGTGTGTGTGTGTGTGTGTCTGTGTGTGTCTGTGTGTGTGTGTGTGTGTGTGTGTGTGTGAGAGAGTGTGTGTGTATGTGTGTGTCTGTGTGTGTGTGTGAGAGTGTGTGTGTGTGTGTGTGTGTGTGTGTGTGTGTGTGTGTGTGTGTGTCTGTCTGTGTGTCTGTTTGTTTTAGTCTTAAGTTGAGTTTTGAGTTAACTTAAGTCAAATATAATATTAAAAAGAATTTCTCATTTTTATTTTTTATTCAGTTTGATGTAATGAAATAACTAAAACTGAAATAAAAATGTATAAAACTTTAATAGTATAGCACAAAACAACTAAAAATGACTAAAACTGTAACTGAAATCAAAATGGAAAATCTAAAAATAAAACTGATTCAAAATATATTTAAAATCAATTTTGTTAATCAAAATCAAAATATAAAATAATTATAAAAACTTGCATTTTATTTCAGATAGTTGCCAACATTTCTTTATTTTAATTAAATTTAACGACGTCCTAAAATAAAACTAAAAGTGAAATAAATATTAATACAAAAATATTGACGTTAAGAAAAATACTAAAATGACAATCACAAAAACAAAATTTAAATTAAAATGTTAAATATAAATATAAAATTAATTCAAAATATTTATTAAACTATAATCTATTTAGTGTACAAATTGTTACTCAAAATAAAATGCACTTTAATAAAAAAAATATACACAAAATGTAAACTTATTTTATTTAAGCTAATTACCCGTTTCATTTATATTTAATTTAAACTGATGTATTAAAAATAATGAAATAATGAAATAAAATAAAAATACTAAAATAGACATGAAAAACTACTAAAAATAACACTGATAATTAAAAACTGATAAAATATAATCTCAGTGGTTGAAACATGCAATGTTAAGTTAAAGGCAGATTTGTTTTTAGACGCGGTTTAGAGAGACGTGACTTAATGAAGAAGGAATTAGCATTTTGTGTTTAAGCCAATTATCAACCTGAACTGTGTGTAGCACGGGAACCAAACATCACCTTGCTGGAGGTTTTGGCCAAGATGTCCTGAAGCTCCATGATCTTCTGCACGAGGCCGTGGAAGTCGTTACAGGTTGGACAGGCTAAGACATAAACCAGATGCATTCAGTAAAACACAACGACTAGACCATTGCATGCGTTTAATTCCACAATCACTCATAACTAAATAGCGGCACGTACTACGGTTAAGGTCGGGGCATTGCGTGATGTATCCATGAGGCATTACAAGGATCTGAACGTCTTGCATCACTCCCTGCATCAGAAACACACACAGAGGTTCTTCAGAAGCACGGTTAGATCAGAGGAGAAATATGAATGTCATTTAAACACATGGCGTTAAATGGGATTGAGAGACCTTGAGCGGCTCTAATGAATTAACAACATGTCGTTCAGACCCATTATTAACATGCTGTGTGGAGCTGCACTGAGAACACATCTTTATAAAGTGAGACATGTCCCTGTACACAGTCCCCAGCAGAGAGCATCATGGGTAACATCTGAAACAGTGGCTTTTAGATGCTCAAGGCTGCTTTTATTCGTCAGGTGAAATATGAAGAGAAAGCTGAAAGCACTAATATGAGCGAAACGAAGGCCGTGGATGAGCGTGGTCTTTTCCCAGGACATGTTCTCTGGATTAGCACCTGTTAAGCCATATTGCTTTTCTCTTAGCTTCGATTTGTGGCGTATATTTAGAGCTTTTATCTCCGTGTCGAATCAAACTCGCACGTGTTATTCAGATCTCAGTGCTGAACGTCGCTGGATGTCATGTAGAGATGATGCTTTATTCAAATCAACATGATCGTATTAGTACTGCTGGGTGTTTGCATGTAAAGTGTGCTTCTGCTGCACATATTGATTTATGAAATGTGCATGCATAAAGACTTGTATGTTTCTGAAGTTGATGCATCAGTATTCGTTCAAAACATATTTTACTTTTATTTTTCAAGGATGCATTTTAAATTTAATCAAAAGTGTCAGTAATGTCATTTATAATGTTACAAAAGACTCGCATGAATCTGTTCTTTTGGACTTTCTATTCATCTGTGAATCCTGGAACATACATGCATCATTTACTACAAACATATTGTGCAGCACGACACAACACTGTTTTCAACATTGATAATAATCAGAAATGTTTCTTGAGCAGCATATTATTATGATATAATGACACTGAAGACTGGAGTAATGATGCTGAAAATACAGTTTACAGTTGTAATGCATATTCATATAGAAAAACGTATTTTAAACTGCAAGAATATTTCACAATTTTCACTATATTTAAAAAAACACTTTATATTTATTGGAAATTTTACTTTTGTTATATTTGATAGGGCTGCTTAATTCAACACTAATCATTTAGGGCTATTTTTATTTAATTGCATTTTAGTTTACATTTCATTTCAATTTTATATATATATAAATGTTTGCATATTCTATGTGGAGTATTTTTAGGACTGCCCAATTTAACACTAATAATTTTTATTTAATAGCACATTTTTATTTATTTAATTTTTTTGGTATTTGCTAATTAATTTACTGTATATATATAGTTGGATAAAAAAATAAGCATAATAAGTTATTACTGTTAAAAACGGCAGCACTAAAAAAATACTGCAAATAAAATATGCAAACTAAATATATATAACTTGATTAAAATAAATAAATAAATAAAATAATGTAGTTTCATATCTTGTCATATTTAGCACTTGCTGTGTTTTGCTCGTTGCTCGTCTGGCTGTTATAATTCAGTTATAAATCAAATCTAATATTATAAAGTCATAAGAGCCCAACTAAAGTAAACACGGAGCACTATAACGGTGACCCACAGATTGAGCTTTTCTTCTTCGGTGATTCTGCTTGTTAACAGCAGGTGTGTTCAATAATAGTCTATCATCACTCAATGAATCCCCTCATTAACGTTAGCACTGCTCCAGTGTTACTCTAAACACTCTGTGGGATGGAGTCATAGACAGCGCGCAGTGTTACTCTAACACCGGGGATGCTGCGGTGTCCGTGTGTTATAGTGCACGGGTCGTTTCAGGTCTATTCTCGAAGAAGCAGCAGCTCTTGGCTCGGCGGCACGAGCCCGGTTCTCATGAAGAAGTTCTTGATCAAACGACTGCACTCCGGCTCCAGCAGAGAGGAAGCGGCGCGAGCGCGGAGAGGGGGGCAAGGCCGCGCACTCGGGTAATTGGACATAATACGCGTCGCGGGGAGGAAATGATGTGGGCGGCGGGAGCGTAATAACAGCTCCCAGTCGCCGCTGTCCCACTCTGATAAGCAAAACAAGCAGATACAGATTGAATTTGTGTCATATGTGTCTTAATTTGATTGGCCTCCATCCGCGGCGCACGTGGCCGCTCGGTCGTCATGGCAACAGGGCCCTTCTCGGGCCGCCAGAAAGCGTTTATTTTGGCCCTCGCGGGAGCCGAGCACCGTGACTTACGAGAAATTGTCTTGCCTCTTCAATTTTCCAACCATTCATTCAAAATCCGATGCAGGGTTCTCCGGATTCTTCATAACAATGAGAGGGAAATAGAGGTGAACGCGCTGAATTTATAGCAGATGTCATTTGGTTTCTCGGCGAGTCAGCAACACACACATACACACGCACACACTCACTCTCGCACACGCACACTCACTGTCACTCTCTCTCACACACACACACACACACACACACACACACACACACACACACACACACACACACACACTTTCACACAATCTGACTCCCCCACACACACTAACTCACTCACTCACACACACACACTAACTCACTCACACACACACACACACATGCTCGCTCGCTCACACACACACTCACACACACTTTCACACAATCTGACTCCCCCACACACACTAACTCACACACACACTAACTCACTCACTCTCACACACACACACACACACACATACACACATGCTCACACACTCACACACACACACACACACACACACACACACGCTCGCTCACTCACACACACACACTCTCTCACACACACGCACACACACACACACACACACACACACACACACACACACACACACTAACTCACTCTCTCTCTCACACACACATACTAACACACACACACTGTCACACACACACACTGTCACACACACACACTAACACACTCTCTCTCACACACACGCTCTCTCTCTCACACACACACACACGCTCTCTCTCTCTCACTCACACACACACACACACACACTAACTCTCACACACACACACACACACCAATGCATGCAGCGATTGCTCAAATGAGGGCCATGCGAGCGGTCAACAAGTGTGGAACGAGGCTAATCGAACGCCTTTGATCAGCGCCGTCTCAAACTGTACATCAATATTCCTGAGTGCAAACGGGGAATATTATATTTAATGCGTGCAGGAAAATAAATTGCTGGAAGATGAAAGCCAAAGCAAACGGCAGATATCTGTGTTTTGTGCAAATGAAGGACGGAAACATGCATTTGCTTTTATGATTATAGTGTCAGTATAGGCCAATCCATCAATATAAATCTGTGTTCAAATGTGAAAAATACTGTTCAAAAATTTGAGAAATTAATACGTTTATTCATCAAAGACTCGTTAAATTGGTCCGGAGTATCAGTAAACACATTTATGTTACAAAAGATTTCGGTTTTAAATAAATGCTGTTCTCTTGACCTTTGTATTCATCAAAGAATCCTGAAATATAAAATATCAGTTTCCACTAAAATATTCATCAGAATATGAAGGAAAAAGAAAGCTTGCACTACTAGTATGGATGTGATTTAGTTTGTTCAGATGCATTGACTCTCTTTCTTTCTTTTTTTCACCTTTAACCAGTACATTTATTTGTTGTTGTTGTAAATTATTTTAATTTAAGTTTTTTATTTTATTGAACTTGTAATGCTCATAGTACACTTTTCACAACTCTTTAATTTTTTGATTGTCCCAATTAAGTGTATTTACTATTTTGTGTTAAATGTATTTATGTATAACTTTTTCAAGGCTTGACTTTTTTCAGGATTCACAGATGAATAGATCAAAAGAACAGCATTTATTAGACAGAAATATTTAGTAACATTACAACTGTCCCCTTTGACCAATTTAATGCATGCTTGTTAAATGAAAGCATATTTCTTACTCTCCTTAAACATTTGAATGCTTATTTATCATGGCTTTCAACATTGATAATAACAATCATATTTATTGATCATAAATCAGCGTATTATTATGATTTCTGAAGATCATGTGACACTGAAGACTGCAGTAATGATGCTGAAAATACAGCTTTGATCACAGAAATAAATTACAGCTTAACACATATTCACATAGAAAACAGCTATTTTAAAATATAATAATATTTCACAATTTTTACTGTATTTTTGATCAAATAAACGCAGCCTCGCTGAGCAGAAGAGACTTCTATCAAAAACATACTGACCTCCAACTTTTGAACAGTAGTGAATATCTGCAGGAATTGTATATGCATATATATATATATATGAAAACTAAAGAGATCAAGCTAATATAATCCACTGTGCTTCCTTCTAAATATTACATATCGGTCGACAAGTGTGAAATCTTGTCTATTCGAACAGTAATAACGCATTTGATCAGCGGCGTCTCAAACTTTACATCAATATATGAGTGCAAACGGCGACTATTACATTTAATGTGTGCAGGGAAAATACATTGGTGGAAGATGAAAGCCAACGACCATTCAACAGCATCCCAGATATCTTGTACATGCAAATGAAAGACAGAAACACACGTTTTCTTTTACGGCTAAGCACTAATTAGCGTCTCCGTGGAGACGGAAGCGGGAGGCGGGGTGAGATATCGTAGACCTCCAGCCTCCCCCCATCTGCCAATTAACTCTGGAGATATTTCACAACCTGAAGAGACTCTTCAAATCTCACAGAGGCTCTCTCACACACACTCGCGCACACACACACACACACACACACACACACTCACACTCACACTCGCACACAGACCCTCACACACACACACACACACACACACACACACACACACACACACACACACACACACACACACACACACACACACACACACACACTCGCGCACACACACACACACACACACACTCGCACACAGACCCTCACACACACACACACACACACACTCGCGCACACACACACACACACTCACACTCGCACACAGACCCTCACACACACACACACACACACACACACACTCGCACACAGACACACACACACTCACACACTCACACAGACACACACACACACACACACTCACACACACACTCGCACACAGACACACACACACTCGCACACAGACACACACACATGCTTCAAATCAGTTTTTGTAATTTTGTGTGTGTGTTTATCTTATTAGTTGTTTATGTCTATGCAGTTATACATTTTTATTTACTAGTTCTTAGTTTTCGTTTAGCTTGAGTTAAATTATTATTTAAAATAATTACAATTATTTTTTATTTTTTTACTAAAAACTAAATGTTTAGTTAAACTAAACTGAAATTAAAAATGTTACATTTACAACTATCAAAAAAAAAAATATATATATTTAAAATTTAAAAAGTAATTTTTTTAGATTTTATTTTCCGTTTTCTTTTTTTCTTTTTTCTTAAAAGTGATAACCTTGGCTGAAGTAAAATAATATTAATACATTTTTATATTTTATATATTTTATTTCAGTTTAATGAAAATGTTTATGGTTATATTTTTAGTAATAACACTGTTGTTTACTTTAATATAAAAGCATCTGTCGAATGCACAAAATGTTATTTAGCATTTTCAATCTAACTTTGAGCCAAAAGGCCTTAATTGTTTGTATGTTTGACAAATCTAGAGAGATAACACTGGTCCATTGGTCACTGCAAATGGAAGGTAAGAGCAGTGCATTGTGGGATGCAGTGTATTTTATATTGCACATTTAGGTGTAGTAGCTGATCTGGGTTATGTATGTATACAGAAAGGCCACAGTCTGCACTCAGTTGAGAAACAGTGAGAGAAGTATGCTAGCGTGTGACTGATGTGCATGTGTGCTGATCCATGATGCCTGTGTGGAGTGAAGATGAAACACCTTGAATAAGCCATGAGCGCTGTTTCTCTGTCCGACCCAGAACGACGTGTCTTCTGGGATCTCCATCAGAGGAACAGCAACCACTCGCTCGTAGATCCTGAACAGAAACATCCCAATACGGCAAAAAATAGCAGCGAAATTGCATGATTCTTAAAAGCAATTTCAACACCACAGCAAAATGCATTTGAATGCTTTGTTTTTATTTGAAAATGTAATGCTGTTGCTGTTAGTAATATTAATACATTTGATTAAGTAAGTGGCATGAAGTAAACCGCTCACTGCAAAAGTTATTTGTCTTGTTTCTTCAGTCAAATAGCATTTTTAAATCAAGATGCATTTACGTAAGAAGATCATGTATTAAGAATGCAAGCTTGTTTACACCTTGGGATAAAAAATTAAAAGCTAATTGTGACTTTTTCTCACAATTCTAATATAAAAGTCAGAATTACAAGATACGTTATCCGAACTGCAAGATAAGTAAAAATTGCAAGAGGTAAAGTAAAAATTGTAGGTGTAAAATGAGAGTTGTGAAATATGAAGTAAAACAATTGAGAGGTGTAAAGTAAGAATTATGAAATATTAAGTCAGAATTGCAGGATATAAAGTACAAATTGCAAGGTGTGAAGAATAGTGAAATATAAAGTAAAAATTGTGAGATATAAAGCACTTTGAAACATAAAGTAAAAATTGTGAAATATAAATCATTGTGAAATATAAAGTAAAAATTGTGAAATATAAATCATTGTGAAATATAAATCATTGTGAAATATAAAGTAAAAATTGTGAAATATAAATCATTGTGAAATATAAATCATTGTGAAATATAAAGTAAAAATTTTGAAATATAAAGTAAAAATTGTGAAATATAAATCATTGTGAAATATAAAGTAAAAATTGTGAAATATAAAGTAAAAATTGTGAAATATAAAGTAAAAATTGTGAGATTTAAAGCATTGTGAAATATAAAGTAAAAATAGTGAAATATAAAGTAAAAATTGTGAGATATAAAGTATTGTGAAATATAAAGTAAAAATTGTGAAATATAAAGTAAAAATTGTGAAATATAAATCATTGTGAAATATAAAAAGTAAAAATTGTGAGATATAAAGTAAGAATTGCACAAAAAAATATCATTATAGTGAAATATAAAGTAAATAGAATGCAGAATTTTATTTCAATTTGAATTGTTTGAATTAAATTCTGACCCCCCCCCAGTGACAGATATAAATTTCTTGTTGAATGCAAAAACTCATTTAATTTTGATACATTTTTCAAAATAATAAGGCTTAATATTTTAAGTAATTTTTCACCTCAAGTAAATGCATCTTGAGTTAGCAATTGTATATTTTAATTGGAGAAATGACAAAAACACTGAGTAAAATTAATCATTTTTGCGGTACTAAAAGTGTTTTTTATCTTGTTTCTCAGTTAAAGTAAAAATCCCTTAAACAAGATACACGTTGACATGTTTTCATATCTACTTTGTTTTGCTGCACTGAGACAGTACAGTAAGACAAAATACTATTACTGTACATTCATACATCTTCTGAAAGTCTTACTATATTATGTGGAGTTGCTTCTCAGGTATATTTATCTTGTTTCACGGGTATTTTTACTGGAAGAAGTGGTTTTGCAGTGTATTTCATTATATTCTCCCGTCATTTGACATACTTATTGCAGTCGACATAGAGCGCCACATGTGAAGCGCTGATGGAGACGGAGACTTTGTGCCACTGGCCGTCGGCGAGCACGTAGGGGAAGATCTCCGTGTATGTCTGCTGGCCTTTGGTCTGGAAATGAAGACGCACTTCGCTCTTCTGTCCGCTGCTCTCCAGCTCCAGCAGCCTGTAGAAATACAGTCAATGTAATAATCATGAAGAAGGCAAGTATCACTATTTATTTGTGCTCCAGAATGAATGAATGATTCCTCAAGTCATGGTTTATAATGTGTTGCGGGCCAATTTGAATATTTGAGTTATTGAATGTTTGAGTTGTTGGAAATAATAGGATGGTTTTTTTTAAATGGTGAGATATATTTTAATTTAGGGTCATGAACATGAGGTGTTTTTAATGATTTTACTGTATTTTTGAACATAAATGTAGCCTCGGTGAGATTGGAATGCAATTGCTTTTTAAATGCAATATTTATTTCATTATTTTATATATATATATAATTGTTTTAAGTATTATTAGCAATAAGAAGTATTATTGTTAAAGTGTTTTTTTTATAGTAATTTTTGGTGAATTGTATTAAATCCAATAAAAAAAAAATACAAAAGTATGTATTTACAATATTGTTTATAATATTTACATGTTGTGAAAATCAAATGTTCGAAAATATTTCTTAAATACGTTTTTAAATCATTTGTTTTCATGTTTACTTTTTGCAGCATATCAGAAGTATTAATGTTGAAGGCGTCTGATTTTCTGATTTCATGGAGTGATTTGTGCAGAATTGTACTGAATCCAGTTCGCCTCAGTTTGACCCAGAATGATCGTATCCAGAACTGCTCCAGAAGAGCTGTGCTGTTACTGTCCCACTCAGAATAACTTGGCAACCGCTTAGCAACACCCCACTCCATGTCATTGAGCCGGTGAGTTTTACACAGACAGGCACCGCTCAAAATATACAATACTTCATTATTTGTTCCCACTAAACATGTGATTGACAGCAGAGGACACGGCAGGATCTCTGGACACACGGCCAGACCTGCAAACACAAGAAGCCATGTTGTATATTTTGCACCATCTGCAAATAAAGCGGGCCGAATCCATGCCCCTGGGGCACTTCGCCGGCAGGAGGGCATTCACGCTCATCTCTAACCACCTGAAGTGCATCAATCTTACTTTCCAAATGTCCTCCATAACAATATCCCAGGAGACTTCCCAGCACATGCTGACCAGCATGGATTCTGTCCAGCAAGAGTTTGCTAGTCCCACTTTTTTATTAATATCAAACAAAACCATAGTATTTTGTTCAGTATATGACCAAAAGCTCATATTTTATTGGCCTGCTGGGTTAAAAAATATATATAAGACTGCTCTGCATTTAAATACACTTTGCTCTGAATTTTTTGCCACTGATTTGAATAGATCTGAATTAATTCATTGTTTCTATTCAAAACGGCGCAATGTTCTTTCATAATTAATATTCATGCTAACAGGCATGTTTTATAGTTTTGTCATGTAGACATGAATCTATAGTGAATTTAGGTAATATTATATTTTTTAATAAAACACCATTTACTGACATAGTTCTTCTACCCAGATCCACATATATATTATATTATTTGTTATTATATATATTTGTTTTTAAATACAAAATATATATATAATATACATTAACATACTAAAAATCAAAAAGTGTACGTGTAAGTAAGTGTAACTAAGGCATCATTACAATTTTTTTGTTTTTGAAAAAAGTCTCTACTGCCCACCAGACATTTAATTAATAAAGAATACAGTAAAAATATTGTGAAATATTATTTCTGTTTTAAATAACTCTTTTCTGTTTGAATATATTTTAAAATGCAATTCATTCCATAATATATAAAAAGGTTTTTGCTTCTTAATATTTTTGTGGAAACTCTGATACACTACTATTCAGAATTTTGGAAAAAATTAAGAAATTAATACTTTCCTTTATCAAAGACACATTACATTTTTCAAAATTGACAGTAAAGACATTTATAAAGTTGCAAAAGTTTCTATTTCAAATAAACACTGTTCTTTCGAACTTTCTATTGATCTGTCAATCCTGAAAAATAAGATGTATCACGGTTTCCACAAAAATATTAAATTGCTGTCAACATTGATACTAAAAATGTTTCTTGATCACAAATCGGTATATTATAATGATTTCTGAAGATCATGTGACACTGAAGACTGCAGTAATGATGCTGAAAATACAGCTTTGTGTCACATAAATAAATCACATTTGAACATATATTCACAAAGAAAACAGCTATATTACATTATAATAATATTTCAAAATTTTTACTGCATTTTTGATCAGTTAAAATAGCAGTCAGACTGCCAATTTGTCTTTGTGACGGCTTCATTGCCGCATATTTATTTTTGCATGCAATAGATCAACGTATATTTACTGTCTTATATGGTTTATTATATTGCAGTACTCAGTCTTTCTCATCACAGACTACAAAGCTAAAACAAGGTTTCTGTAGATTGAGGCGCTGGATACAGATGAGCTAAAGGCTTCCTTCACTTTGTAATTCCTCCGTCTCTATTGAGATTTACTTGAAGGAAGCATTAATGGGGAAAGCTGCCAAAAAGTCATCAGCCCGCCTGCCCGCGCAGACAACCACGTTTTATTTCCTCCTCCTCGCAAAAAATCACCACGCTCGAGAGCATTATTCGAGAGAAGCCAATTACAGACACCCAGGTTTTGATTTATCTACAAACAGGGACCTAATGAGTTCTTTTCCTCTCGCCTTGCACTTCTAGTCAGCGCCGTTCCAGCTAAAAAGAAAGGGAATATCAATACCAGCCCAATGTCAGAGCCACCTGCTTTATCGACTCGACGTACAATGTAATTAACATCTTTCACAAGCCCCCTATTATGTGCTGGCTTCAATAAACACAGTTCAGCGAGCACAATTACAGTAAGGACACGGGCGCTATAGTTCTGCCGGCGCGGCGTGATGTTGTTGTATTCGCTGAAGCGAATTAAAAATGCCATTCTTTCAAATACAATAGTCTTAAACACACAAAACGCTTGACCTGCTGACCCTCCAAACTGAGTCCAAATTGACGACAAGAGCCATTTTCTGTCAAGATTTTGTGTTTCTGCTAAAAGATGTTAAATGGTAGAAACCACTGAGTTCAATTTTCTTTGCACAGTCAGCTTTCCTGAAACATGACTCGTTCTAGTAAATAAATTCCTTCTGATGAAAAGATTAAAGATTCATTTTTTGTATTGAAAATGCCTCACAGACACAAATGGGTTTTATTATTTAGTGTAAATTTCCATCCATCCATCCATCCACTTGTTAGTTCATCCAGCCATCCATCTATCCATCCATCCGCCTGTTCATCCATCCATCCATTTGTTCACCTGTCTATCTGTCTTTCATTCCTTCATTCTTTCTGTTTGTTCATCCATCCATCCATGCATCCATCTGTTCCTTCCTTCATCTTTCCATCCATCCATCCATCCATCCATCTATTAGTTCACCCATCCACCTATCTATCCATTCTATCTATCATCCATCTATTCATCTGTTTGTCCATCCATCCATCATTAATCCATTCATTCATCTGTTTGTTTGTTTGTTTGTTCATCCATCTGTTAAAACATCTGTCTGTCTTTCCTTCCTTCATTCCTTCATTCTTTCTGATTGTTCATCCATCCATCCATCCATCCATCCATCTGTTCCTTCCTCCATCATTCCATCCATCCATTTATCCATCCGCCTTTCCATCCATCCATCCATCCATCCATCTATTAGTTCACCCATCCACCTATCTACCCATTCTATCTATCATTCATCCATCCATCCATCCATCTGTTCCTTCCTTCATCTTTCCATCCATCTATCCATCACCCATCCATCTATTAGTTCACCCATCCACCTATCTACCCATTCTATCTATTATTAATACATCCATCCATCCATCTGTTCCTTCCTCCATCATTCCATCCATCCATCTATCCATATGCCTTTCCATCCATCCATCCATCCATCTATTAGTTCACCCATCCACCTATCTACCCATTCTATCTATCATTCATCCATCCATCCATTCATCTGTTTGTTTGTTTGTTCATCCATCCATCTCTCCATCCATCTTTCCATCCATCCTTCCTTCCTTGTTAAACATCACCATTCAAAGTCATATTTTGAACTTCAATTCATTTTAATTCTACTTCCTTACATTCAAATTTAAACTGCAATTGTGCATCCCGTTCACCACTGTCACGAATCCTGTCAGTAACCTTCGGTCCACTCGCCACCAGATGACGTCTACTCATTATATTGACTCTCACACCACACAGACTGTTACGCATCACCCTGGACTACATTTCCCATGTTCCATTGCACTGATTACACTCACACCAGAAACCAATCACACGGCCTATATTCACATGCCCTTCTGCGCCGAGTATTGTTAAGCGATTACCGCTCACCTAGTGATAGCCACATTACGGAGCCTTTCCATGTTTCCTGAATTCTACGTCTAGTTCAGTCCTGTTTATTCCTGTCCGAGTTTCCTAGTTTATCCTGATTACGTCCTGAGTTATTCATGTCTTGATCCTGGCCTGGTTTCTCTGCCTCCCTGGAATCATCGCCTGTCTGTTGGATTACCCGTTTGCCTCGCTCCCCTAGATCTCGTTCGCCGCCGATCGACACCGTCTGTTTACTGCACTACTCTTGTGTCTTGCACATGCCACACTTGTTTGCTGGAGATCTAATAAAAGCTTGCAGATGGATCCGTACGTCTCTCCGTAACAACCACCTCTATCCAAATTCAATTCAAATTCACCCTCCACAAACATGTCATAAAGTGATTGACAGCCTGAGAGTGTTTCTGTCCGACTGACTCCTTTTATTGCTGTTTACAGACTCTATTGCCGTCACAGAGACCGATGTGATTTCTCTATTTCACGGATATTATTTTATGTGTGCTCTTCCAAAAAAGCAAGCTATTTTTATCCAGTTACTCACCATCACTGGGAGTAATGCACTGACAATGGGAAAGGATCCATTTCCAAAGCAGCCTAAATTCCCCTTGCAGCAGTTTCTCTAACGGACAGCAACTTTATATTACATTCTAGCAAACTTATTTGCACGATTAAGGAGTAATTGGTGTTTAAACATGGAGAGAGAGTGTTTTATTTCTGCTGAGAGCTGCTCTTAGACTCGGCTCAGAGAGGAAAAACTCCTAATCAGTCTTCGGGGAGCTGCGGATTTGGACACAGCGCAGGGAAACGGTTAATGATGAGCTGAACAGGGAGGGGAGAACAATGCACCCGGGGAGACAGAACTAAAATGACTCTGGAAGAGTGTCTCGAGGGAAAACTTCCGTCTTAATTCCCTCACTTTGTCTCCTTCGCTCCATCATACTGCAATCTATTCAGAACTTTACTTTGACTAAACAAATGCTTCATCGTGTAGAGCACTGATTCTCAACTGTGCATCACAC
>QVTF01009103.1:10000-82500 GCA_003573665.1 Oxygymnocypris stewartii | reverse complement strand
GATTCATTAATACAGAAATTTATACATAAATATATTTTTACATTATATTGTCAAAAATATATTTTAATATTAGCATTTTCATTTGTATTTTCAGGCCCTTAAAGTATATTTCATAATATTTTTGGCATTTGAAGTGTAATTGAATATTTGAAAAATAAAATGATATGTATATATATAACATTTTCCTTTCGCATATGGTAATACATATACAGTATATATATATATATATATGGTTATAAAAACATGATATATTAAGGAAAATATTTTGCTCATTCAAAGCTCTGAAGATCTTAATTACGTTTAATTGAAGCATCAACAGATGTTTCTTCATTAGAAACAAAAACAGACCCAAATGAGTCACTAGTCGTCAGTTAGAGCTCTAAAATCCCAAAAATACAACTTTTCTGAAAGATTAATCAAAATTAAGTGAGTTTTTGCTGAAGATACGTGCCATTCGGGTCAGAAAAATAAAGATAACTCAAAGCGGAAAAAAGTTTGTTTTCTGACTAATATGGAAGATATTGTTCTTCACAAAAAGCCACTCAATTTTGATTATGTTTTCAAAAAATAAGACTTAATATCTTCAGTCATTTTGGTTCTCAAGTAAATGTTTCTTGATTGAAGAATGTGTAGATATTTGTACTGGAAAAATAATAATAATACCTTTTATTTATAGTCCCATTTCAAGACACTCAAGGACACCGTACAATAAAACACAAAACATAAAACACAAGCATTATACCATTTAACACATTAAACAAGCAAATCATTAAAAGCTATTCTAAACAAATGCGTTGTTATCTGAACTTTAAAATGGTAAATTGAGTTCAGCTGGCGAATGTGCAAAGATAAAGAGCTCCATAACTTCGGTGCTGCACAACTAAAAGCCCTTCCACCAGAGAAACTCGTTGAACTTGGATCAGACAGTAAGTCTGCAGAAGATGATCTCAAAGGAGTATACAAATGAAGATCTGAAAGATAACGAGGTGCCAGATTATGAAGAGCTTTGTATGTAACAAATGCAATTTTATAATGAACACGATAACGAACAGAAAGCCAATGCAGCTGAAAAATAATTGGAGATATATGGTCAAAAGTGCGTGAGTTAGTTACTGTCCCAGCTGCTGAATTCTGGATTACTGTAATCAATGAAATTGCTTTTCAGGAATGCCAACTAAAAGAGAATCGCAATAATCAATCCGAGATATAACCAATGCATGAATAAGAGAAGAATGCTAGAAGTCTAGCAATGTTACGTAAATAAAAAAATGCAGAACGTGAAATATTACCAATATGAGAACCAAATGAAAGCAAACCATCGAATATAACCGCAAGGCTTTTCACCTGGGTAGAAAAATTGACTGCGCAATCATCAATAAATAAGCTAAAGGATTGAGTTTTAGATAAAAACAGATCTAGAACCCACAAGAAGGGCTTCTGTTTTATTAGTATTTAACTTTAAAAAAATATTGGTCATCCAAATATTAACATCCTGCAAACATTTAGTGAGGTCAGGAGGAGGATAAGAAACATTAGGTCTTGTAGAAACATACACTTAATGAAAATCAATACCATAAGAATGAAAAATACGACCAAGAGGTAGAATATAAATGATAAATTAAAGCGGACCCAAGACCGAGCCCTGTGGGACGCCACGAGTAACTGAAACAGAATCTGAGTGTATGTGTTTAATCTGCACAAACTGTTTTCTGTCACTTAAATATGATGATAATCAGAGAAGCGCATTATCCTATGCAATAACACTGAATGACTTATAGTATCAAAGGCAGCACTAATATCTAAAAGATCATTTATAACCTTAACAAGAGCTGCTTCTGTACTGTGTTTGGGTCGAAAACCTGACTCATGAATATCATTACTTTGCAGATGTGATTCAAGTTGAGCTGCTAATGTTCTTTCATGTATTTTTGAAATAAAAGGTAGATTATAAATAGGCCTGTAATTATTTAGATCATTAGGATCCACCCCAGTCTTTTTGAGAATTGGAGTGATAGAAGCCGTTTTTAAAGATGAAGGAACAGTAGCAGTTCATAATGAAGAACACACTATAGACGGTTTCACCGGCAACAACATAAACAAGCGTTACCGCGCATGCACGTGTTTGTGGCCCTAACTTAACTTCCGGTAGACATCCGAATAGAATCAATAACAACAGCTAAGTCTCTCTGGAGGAGATTATTTTTATATAACAAGCAAAATATGTTTGCTTCGTAAATCAGGCGGACTGAGATTCAGCGATAACTACTTGCACAGACTTATTAAAAATGCAAATTCACTCTCTGCCAGCAGGAGACACTTAAAAGCGGGAGAAATAACGTTAACGTTAGAGGTTTGCGTTAGAGAAGCTGAGCTTACAAACGCTGCTTTATCAGACATATAACATGCAAGATGAAATGAAAACAGTTCCTAAAGACAGCGTTCCTTCAGAAATACAGAGATATATCACGTTTTGATTTTTAAACATGCATTACGTGCTCATGTTTATTCAACAAAGCCTTTTGGAAAAGTGTTGATATCTTGTCGGGTCGCCACAAATACATGTATGTACGTGAAACACATCCCATAATACAACAACCTGAGCACAGCTTCATTACTCATCACTTTAACTGTGTTTGTAGCCGGCGCACTAACAGCCCGATATACAAACACAGACCGGAAGATACCTCGATCAAACCGTCAATAGCTGTAATAATAGAGGAAACTGAATGAATACAACACTTAACTAAAACAGTAGGGAAGGGATCACGGGAACAGGTAGAAGTCTTGGATTTCATGATCCGCTTAGTAATGTAGTCAACTGAAGCCAGCTCAAAGTTTGACAAAGTACTTGCTGACCAACAAATATGAGTATGTCCATTTTCATAATCACTAGACATTATGACAGACTTAATCAATTCATGATGTACACTGTCAATCTTAGAGTTTAAAACATTAGAATAAGACACATTGAATGGGAGAAAGTGAGACAGCATCGTGAGGTTTGTTACCAGCACTGAACAAAGTCCCTGTGTTACACTGTCCATTAGAAATAATATTTGCATAAAACAATGGTTTTGCTCATTCTAGTGCAACCAGATGCTCATAATACCTCTGTTTATGTACTTCAAGACCAGTTCTTTTGCATGGTCTCTCCAATCGACGACCTAAAGCCTTTTGATGACGAACTTCAGAAGTATACCAAGGAGAAGGGTTAACGAACGACACAATGCGGTCCTCGTAGGAGTCACAGCGTCAAGTATTTGAGACAAACTGTTATTATAAAAGTGCACCAAATCAGATAGAAGTAGAAAAGCAGCACTGGTTTACAGAGTAATCAATCATTCAATCCAAAACATTAAACTCAATATTTTAAAAAGTGAAATACTCTTTAGTTCTAGAGGAGAAACAGGTTAAATGATCTTCTTTTTCTCAGGAGAAACCTCTGAGACTCCAGCAAGTCTGCTTTTAATCTCATTGCTGGCTCAGAGATGGGAAATTGTGAAATGTCTTTCATGCAAAACCTTGTCCAAGGCAGATTTGACCCGAGAGTTCAGTTGCAGGACATGTCGAGTGTCCATCTGGGAACATGTGCTAAACAGAAATGTGGCCAGATATAAACAAACCCCGGTGTTTTCTTTAAGCAGCGGTTCATCCAAAAACTCCCTCCTCTTTCTTTAGAGGAACACAGAAGAAGAGGCATGCGCATGTTTAAATGGATTATACTTGAATGACTTCTTATACATTGAGAAGTCAAGTCAGGAGGGTTATCAAGAGTTAATGTGAAGCTGTTTTTGTACATCATTCAGTCGTATGAATTATCTGATCTTTTGATTTGTATCCAATAAGATTCTAATAAACAGGGAATAATCTAAAATAATTACATTTATAGAAAAACTATGTTATGTTTTATACTTTTTTTAACTGCCTCCCTTAATTTGGCAAAAATAGACATGTTTATTTAGTTTAATTTTACTTACATTTATGCATTCAACCAGAAAAAATAAATATATAGATTTGAAATTTAGCCAGGATAAAATATATTTATTTTTGCCATTTAGCCTGATTTTGCTTTAATATATATATATATATGCATTAAGAGAATGATTGATTTATAATTTGTAAATATATATATATATATATATAATAAATAAAAGTATAAACATAAATAATAATAATAGTCACGTTTATTTAGTTTAATTGTATTTACAATTATCAATTGATTGTAAAATAAACATTTGAAATAGAAAATAAATGTTTTTAGCATTTAGCCAAACTTTGTCTTAAAATATAAATATGTTAAGATAATAATTAAATATTCATTGTAAAAATATTCACATGTATATTTAGTTTAATTGTATTTACATTTATACAGAAAAATATACACATGTATTTATTTTGTTTATTTATATATATATATATATATAATAGGCATTTAACAATATTGTTTAAATTAAAAAAAAAATACATTTATGCATTTAGACTTTTTAATTTTTTTATATTTGGCATTTGCCATTTAGCCAGATTTAGTTTTAAGAGATTTATGCTCAGGTAATGATTAAATTATAAAAATAGTAAAGAAATATATACATATTTTGGATTTAGAGCATTTTTTACAGATACATTAAGATAATGAGTAAATGATGAAGATCCATCCTGAGACATCTTCAAACAGAGGAGGATGATGATGAGGATGAAGATGATGAAGATCACGATGATGATGAAGATGATGATGAGGATGATGATGAGGATGATGATGATGAAGATCCATCCTGAGACATCTTCAAACAGAGGAGCTGCAGGATGATGAGGATGATGATGATGAAGATCACGATGATGATGAAGATGAAGATGATGATGATGAGGAGGATGATAATGATGATGAAGACGATGATGATGATGATGATGAAGATCCATCCTGAGACATCTTCAAACAGAGGAGCTGCAGGATGATGATGAAGATGATGATGAAGATCATGATGAGGATGATGATGATGAAGATGAAGATGAAGATCCATCCTAAGACATCTTCAAACAGAGAAGCTGCAGGATGATGATGATGATGATGATGAAGATGATGATGAAGATCATGATGAGGATGATGATGAAGACGATGATGATGATGATGATGATGAGGAGGAGGAGGATGATGATGATGATGATGACGATGAAGATGATGATGATGATGATGAAGAAGAAGATCATGATGAAGATGATGATGAGGAGGATGATGAAGATGATGATGATGATGATGATGAAGACGATGATGATGATGATGATGATGATGAGGAGGAGGATGATGATGATGATGAAGACGACGATGATGATGATGATGATGATGATGATGATGATGATGATGATGATGATGATGATGATGAAGATGATGATGAGGAGGAGGATGATGATGATGATGATGATGATGACGATGAAGATGATGATGATGATGATGAAGAAGAAGATCATGATGAAGATGATGATGAGGAGGATGATGAAGATGATGATGAAGATGATGATGATGAAGATCCATCCTGAGACATCTTTAAACAGAGGAGCTGCAGGATGATGATGATGATGATGATGATTGGAAGCGGAGTGAGTGAAAGTGGCGTGTTTGAGTCGCGGCGGTTGCCCTTTCATTCCCAGCAGGACCGTGCGTGCCCGCTCCAGAAAGCCTCTCAGGCCTGATGAAAGGCTCTCGCTGGGAAGGGCTTTGATGAACGGGATCTCCTCCGCCGTCTGACCCAAGCGTCTCCATGGAAACAGCTCTTCCGTCCGGCTCATCCTTCATCGATCAGGAGACGTCCCACAGCATAACCAGGCCGTGATTTCACAGAAATGAACTCGCTGTCATTACTCACTCGCTCTCGCTGTTATTATTTTAGCATAAAAGTGCAGACGAGCCACGGCTGTCAGGCTCCAAAAAGGACAAAGACATCATAAAAATGTAGTCGATATGACTAGTGCATTATATTTTAGTCATTTACAGCCTATATATGATGCTATATGACTTACACAAAGCTGACAGACTAAACTATATATATATATATATATATATATATACAAAATGTACTTTCATCTGAAAAGAGGACTTTAGGCCACTGAGCAACAGTTCTCTTTAGCGCAGGTAAGATGCTTCTGACGATGTTTCTGGTTCAGAAGTGGCTTGGTAGCTCTTTTCCTGAAGATGTCTGAGCGTGGTGACTCTTGATGCACTGACTCCAGCTTCAGTTCACTCCTTGTGAAGCTCTCCAAGTGTTTGAATCGGCTTTACTTGACTGTATTCTCAAGCTTGCGCTCATCCCTGTTGCTTGTGCACCTTTTCCTCCTTCCAGTCAACTTTCCATTTAATATGCTTTGATACAGCACTCCTTGAACAGCCCCCCCTTTCAGTAATGCCCCTCTGTGACTTACTCTCTTTGTGGGGGGTGTCAATGATCGTCTTCTGGACCATTCCAGAGTCAGCAGTGTTCCCCATTATTGTGCTTTCAAAGAACAAGAGATACCCACAATTTATATCAGAATGAGAATGAGCTTTATTGGTCAGGTACATGCGAGGAATTTGTTATAGTGACAGAAGCTCGACAGTGCAACAGGACTGAACACAGAAAACAAAATAACAATATACAAATAGGCAAAAACACAATTTAAAACACAGACAATTATGTGTGAGGTCTGAAATGTGCAAATTTGAAATGAGAAAATAAGTGTGTGTGGTGAATAAATAATTGTACAATAGTATTGTGTTCCACGTTTAATGTCAAGTGTTCATGAGATGATTGCCTGAGGGAAGAAACTGGTTCTGTGTCTGGTCGTGTGGTGCTCAGAGATGTATGGATGGTCATTTAATGAAACTCAAACATAAATATTATAATATTTTGAGATACTGGATTTTCTGCTTTCATGAGCTGTAATAAATACAAATACATATATATAATAAATACATACAATTAGCGGGTATAACTTTAAATAACTTGTTCGTCGACTCCAATAGTTGACCTGAAAGAGCAAAGTCCCAAACAGAAGACCGTGAACACTAATGTCAGCTGTAGCGTCATTACAAGCTTGCACTGCATTATGAAAAGTACAATTTAATTGTGTTAAAACATATATCTTTCAATGAGTTTTGGCGGTACAATAAAGGACACAAAACCCTAATTTTAAAATCACGGGGTCTTTAAATCAGTGAAGTGATTGTTACTTTTAAAAATCATTTTCGGTATTTGAAGTAAAGTAAAAATGTGTTAAAACAGAAGTACTAAATTTACCTAAATCTGAAATAAAAATTAATTGAAGCTATAAAGAAAGATAAAAAACTTTTAGATTTTAATTTTAGTTAAAATATAAACTAAAAAAATTTATAAAAATGACAAAAAAACACATCACTTCAAGGTTTCTTTATTTGTCACATAATTAATTATACAGGGTATAATCAAAAGTGAAATGTAAAAATGTATTTTAATTTTAGTTAAAAGATAAATATATTGCTTGCGTTGCATTATGAATATCGTTCTGCCACAGTTCAAAACACAAGGTTGTGTGTAGAGTACAGGCCTAAGATTCTCTCGTTTGATTCTTTCATCTATTTTTAGACACATGGATGATTTCTGTGTTTATGAGTCTCAGTCAGGTGTGTGTTCTGCCTCTGAGGAGAGCGGTGAGATTTACATACAGAGAATCTGGAGCCGTTTACCCCGCGGTGAAAACCAGCACCCGTCTTCTTTCATCGGAGCCCAATTCTTTGTTCTACAGCATCGGATCTGTCCTGAGGACGAGATTAGACCACAAACGCCTCCCCGAAGAGACGCCTCCCATGCGCCAGCATGAGAAAAGCGCTGTTTTAGCTTTCTCAGGATTTTCCTGGAGGTTTTTTTGATGAAGCGGAGGCACAGCAGAGAAAGCGGCTTTGTCAAATATCAGGATGAGTGCATTAAATTAACTCTCTTTCTGTTTATCCCGTTTTAATGAGTCTGACGGCGCTCAGCGTTTACGTAACGCCTCGTCTGCTGACATCTGCTCCTTACAGCTCAGATGTGATATGTTTCAAATCAGAAACATACAACTTATAGCTGAAAATATTTCATTTGAATCACAGTATTATTTGCTATCACTATTCTGATTGGACAACACTGTGCTCCGCCCCTAAGTGCAGCATGATGTCATCAATATCTGTGGTGCATTTCTTCAAGAGATAAAGTACATTTTAATTGTCTACAACTTATATTTATCTATGAGTTTTGACAGGACAATAAAATCCTCAAACGCCTAATTTTAAAACATGTGATGTTATTGTTACTATTACAATTCATTTTAAGTATTTGAAATAAAGTTTTAAAAAAATTACATTGAAGTACTAAATTTACCTAAAACTGAAATAAAAATGTATTAAAGCTATATAGAAATATTAAAAAACTTTTACATTTTAATTTTAGTTACATGATACACTAATAAACAACATACTTTTAACTTTTAGTTAAAATATCAACTTTAAAAAACTTTTTTTTATTAAACAATAAAAATTACAAAAACGTGTACTTTTAAATTTTGTTAAAAGATAAACCAAAAATACTTTTAGCGAAAAAAAAGATTACTAAACACATAATTTCTAATTTTTGTTAAAAGATTAAAAAAAAAATTAAAAACTAAAATACAATACAAATTGCAAAAAATATATTTTTACTTTTAAATTTAGTTAAAATAATTAAATTAAATTAAAATGGAATATAACAATTTAATCTATTTTAAATAAAATACAAAAATATTAGTACATCATTGATACTAAAATAACACCGGGCGGAGGCTGAAGGGAAAGTCGTTATTTCTATAGAATTACATGCACTGATAAATAAAATAAGATAAATGAAGTAGGTAAATAGAGTCGATCTGTGTCTGTATGAATTTAGGGACATCGTTTGAATATCTTCATTTACAAGAGAATGCTCACCTGAAAAGCTCATCATAAACATTCATATCTCACACATCTCAACATCTGCATGTGTTCATTAGTCCAGATGTGATGTCTTTGATGTGGATTGATGTCACTGCTGGGTTTGGATCGACAAGAGATGAGTTCTTTTCATTTTGGGGGAATTATTCCAGAAATTCAACTTGGTCTGGTCTTGCATGAGTGAGGTTTGGTTACTGGTGTCCAGTTCAGGAGTTTAGTTTGACCCGTACGGCCCTTTTATTCTAGCTGAAATCCCTGAGTGATATTCACATCCATTAATCATGAAGGCAGAACATCCTTCTGGAGCGTCTGACGCTGGATGTCAGCGCTGTCACTCGCGTCCAGGCAGGAACCCATCCCAGCGCTAGTCAAGGGCACCTTCAATATAGGGAAGAAATATAAGGAGAGGAGAAGGAAGAGGGAGAAGAAGAGAGAATAAGGGAAGAAAAGAGAGCGAGAAGAGAGAGAAAGAGAGAAGAGAGAGAGGAGAGAGAAAAAGAGAGAAGACGAAAGAGAGAGAGAGCGAAGAGAGAGCGAGCGCAGAGAGAGAGAAGAGAGAGAGAGAGATAGAAAGAGGGAGACGAAACAGAGATAGAGAGAGAGAGAGAGAGAGAGAGAAGAGAAGAAGAAGCGAGAGTAGAATAGAACTCTATCTCCTCTCCCTCTCTCTCTCGCTCTCTCTCTCTCTCTCTCTCCATCTCTTCTCTACCGCGTTCTCTCTAGTCTCCCTCTCTCTCCTCTCTCTCTCTCTCTCTCTCTCGCATCTCTCTCTCCCTCTCTCTCTCTCTCTCCCTCGTTCTCTCTCTTTCTCTCTCTGAACAGGGAACACACATGAGATCGCTGGAGATTCACTTCTCTGGAACGATTCTGGATCAAACTGAGCTATTGTGGCAGATATTCACACCTTTGACAATACCTCTGCTGTATGTAACTACTGATTCATTTGTGTCTATTTTTAGAATTTTAGGGCATACATCTGAGGAAAGGTTGATACTTTGTATCGCCTTCTTTCATTTAGAGACTCTTTTGATCATCCAATCAATTCCATGGATAAAATTAGACTCAATAACATTTATACTAATATCTATGCAAATTTCTTTAAGTTAAAACAAAATTTTATTTTGGTGATTTCTATATTTGACCTTTAAGTTGTTTTTATTCATTGTGAAAACATTATACATTTTCCATGTAATCCCCTATGAAATCTGTTTTATTCAATCTTATTTATTTATTTATAAATTTATGTCTGTCTGTCAGACAACCGGAGATTAACTTTTTTACTGGAGAAAGCATTATATGAATTTATATTTTAGTTAAAAACATCTTAATGCTGGATCTGTTTCAGCTTTTTTCCTCTCCAGATGTTAACTGATGGACTGGAGTGCTGTGGATTATTGTGATGTTTTTATCAGACTCTCATTCTGACGGCACCCATTCACTCACTTCAGATGATCTATTTCTGAGCAAGTGATGTAATGCTACATTCCTCCAAATCTGATGAAGAAACAAACTCCTCTCCATCTTGGACTCACCCCAGGGTGAGTATTATCTTCATCAAATGTAATTTTGTGGCTATAAAAACAGCTTTAATCAGTTTAATATTGTTTGGCGTGATCATCCAGTACACAAACTCAAACACCCCGCTCAGACTCATCTATGGAACCGTTTGTGGTCCAAATCTCATCTCAGACTCGCTCCACCTGCATGAATGCCCTGCTGTCCCAATTAGAAGGGAAAGGTTCAGCCCCCGGCACTCTGGTTTTATCCTCCTGGTCTCCACGGCCTTCCCACTGTCACTTAGAGCATATCTCACCACCACTCCGACAAGAAACACGCCATTTAATGCCTGTAATGATGCCACAATGAACTGTGTGCGTGTGTGTGTGTGTGTGTGTGTGTGTGTGTGTGTGTGTGTGTGTGTGTGTGTTTGTGCGTGTGTGTGTGTGTGTGTGTGTGTGTGTGTGTGAGTGTGTGTGTGTGTGTGTGTGTGTGTGTGTGTGTGTGTGTGTGTGTGTGTGTGTGTGTGTGTGTGTGTGTGTGTGTGTGTGTGTGTGTGTGTGTGTGTGTGTGTGTGTGTGAGAGAGAGAGAGAGTTTGCATTGCGTAGGTGCGCACACAAATATCTGATATGATTTACAGCAACAATAAAGAGCCAGTGAGAGTATTTATAAATGCATGCATTAGAAGAGTAAATGACAACGAGACAGAGAGAGAGTGTGTCTGCAGAGAAATAACGAGGAAAAGCCAGCTGATTAATTCACATCATCTGTCTTGCATTCACATCTGGCCCATGGGCACCATAATCTCAGTCTAATGAGCTCAGGTGAGCCCAGATGCATGAGCCGCGTGAAAAAATCAATGATCAGAAGAACTTGAGTCAGGAATCTGAATTGAATGTGAATTGCTGTGCGACCTAAACTGAAAACATGTTCGCAACGCATGTTACTTTCGTAATGTAACATGTAAATGAGGGAAACATGATTTTATCCACGAGGAAGTGATTAGATGGTAAAAATGTTGAGAAATCTGAAATCAGTGTATCTAATAATAATAATAATAATAATTTGTTACATTTATATAGCACTTTTATGGGTACTCAAAGCGCTTTACATAGAATGGGGGGAATCTCCTCATCCACCACCTATGTGCAGCATCCACCTGGATGATGCGACGGCAGCCATAGTGCGCGAGAACGCCCTCCACACACCAGCTACAGGTGGAGAGGAGACCGAGTGATGAAGCCAATCAGTGGACGGGGATTATTAGGAGGCCATGATGGTCAAAGGCCAAGTGGGTGAATTTGGCCAGGACACCGGGGTTACACCTCTACTCTTTTTCGAAGGACTTCCTGGGATTTTTAATGACCACAGAGAGTCAGGACCTCGGTTTAACATCTCATCCGAAAGACGGTGCTTGTTGACAGTATAGTGCCCTCATCACTACACTGGGGTGTTAGGACCCACACAGAGCACAGGGTGAGCCCCCCCCTCCCCCCCACTGCCCTCACTAACACCTCTTCCAACAGTAACCTAGTTTTCCCAGGAGTCTCCCATCCAGCTACTGATCAGCTCAACCCTGCTTAGCTTCAGTAGGTATCTAGAATCAAGAATGTGAATTCAGATCTGATTTAAAAGTTAAATACTGTGTGACTCAAAGTGAAAAAAAATTTGCAACGCATTTGATGCATATCTGATGATTACATTTTAGCAAGAAACTTAATTTTATCAGTGAGGTATTTATTAGATTCAAGCAAGGAAATCTAAAATCAGACGATCTAGAGTCAAGAATGTGAATTCACATCTGAATTGAATGTGGATTGTTGTGTGACTTAAAGTGAAAACATGTTCACAATACATTTTGCTTCCATAAACATGCTGCATATCTGAGGGAACCTGATTTTATCCATGAGGAATTAATAAGTGAAAAAGTGAAGGAATCTCAAATAAGATCTAGAATCAAAAATGTCAATTCAGATCTGAATTGAATTACAATCTGAATTTCTGTGTGAATCAAAGTCAAAACCTGTTTTCAACACATTTTACTTCCGTAATGTGACGCATATCTGAGGGAAAACTTGATTTTATCCATGTGGAAATGATTAGATGGTAAAAATGTAAAAAAAAGAAATCTAAAATCAGACGATCTAGAGTTAAGAATGTGAATTCAAATCTGAATTGAATGTGAATTGCTGTGTGACTTAATGTGAAAACAAATTTGCTTCCATAAATGTGATTCATATCTGATGGAAACGTGCTGATATCCACGAGGAACTGATTAGATGGTAAACATTTTACGAAATCTAAAATTAGTAGATCTAAAATCAAGAATTTGAATTCAGATCTGAATTTGATTGAATTGAATGTGAATTGCAGAAGTGAAGAAACGAGTTCACAATGCATTTTACTTCTGTAATGTGTCACATATCTGAGAGGAACTTGATTTTACCCATGAAGAATTCATTGGTTGATAAGAGGGTGGTGAAAAATAATATAATATTAAATAAGATATTATTTTAATGTCAAATTATGAAGATTGTTTTATAATAAAGTGCACTAATGAATTAATCATTCATCATAAGACCAGAAACACGAGTTCTGAATTAATTGTGATTTAATCATGACTTCAAAGAAAAACTTGATGGTGAAAAAGCATTTTCAGTGCAACTAGTGACCGATTTTTGCACTTTCGTTTGGTGTCACTAGTGGTGCAGAAATCATGCTGTTTGAGATTTTCAATATTTTATATCATCAAGGCTTTAAACCAGCTGCAAGGTCATTATGAGTGAATAAAAACTTATATTGCATAACTGGAAATGTATGAATAAAATAAATAAATACATAATATTAAATGTTAAGACATTATTTAATGAAAGATTATGATTTTTTAAATATAATAATATGCACCAATGAATCATTCACAATAAGACCGGGAACACTGATTAAGAGTAATTCATGTTTTGACTATAAAGAAAGATATTAAGGTGAAAGTGAGATCTCAGTGCAACTAGTGGCAGTAAATGGAATTGCGTTCTGACCAATTCTTGCACTTTCGATTAGTTCCACTAATGGTGCATAAATTACACTCCTCATTAAACAAGCTGAGGCTTTCTGCAGAAAAAAGTTTCAATATATTTAAATAAAGTGTTGAGGCTTTAAGCAAGCTGCAAGGTCATTATGAGAGAATGAAAACTCTCATTGCATAACTGCAAATGTAACAAAGCCGCTGAATGTTGCACAACAGCACAGTCACAGCGCATGGCTTTCCTTCAACTTTATATTCCCTGAACAGCATCTGCAGTGCCAGCACATATCACACAGCAGAACTCTGAACCGCGACGCTTTCAGCATCCCAACCTTGCGACTTGTTGCATCATAACGCGCTTCCCAAATAGGTCATTATTTGTCAACAGCAGAATTCACTGGAGATAAACTGTGCACACCGCTTTAACACAGAACGGCGAATCGACTGAGGAATAATCTCATTATGCGTCCCATTATTCTCCAGCGTCTGTTTCCATAAAGAGCCACGGCCCTTTGTTTCCAGAGAGCCTCTCGATTGTCAGGGGCCCCATGAGGGTCCATTCATCCCACAGAGACGAGGTGCAAAACAAACAGCCACCGTTAGACACAGTTCAGCACTTTTGCAGCTGTTTAGAGCCGTTGTGGCTTATGAATGTGCGTGTTAAATATATCTGATATTATCCTGAAAATATTTTCCTTATTAGGTCTTCCCAGTCAAAAATGGCTGGCCTAAATAAAACGAGCTTGTAAATCTCTCATTGTGCCATTTTATTACCAAATATTGGATTAGATTTTCTTATAAACCTGATTTCTTTCCATTAGCACAAGTATTGTATTTCTTGTTTGAACTGATTGGTTGATCCGAGCTCATGCATCTCAGTTTTTGAGTGAATGTTGCCAAAATTATCCAAAAATAATGATTTTTCGCTCAAAAACTGCAATGCATGAGCTAAGATCATCCAATCGGTTCCAAAAAATAAATACAAGACCTGTGCTAATTGAAACAACCAATAACGCTAATGGGGGAAAGTTACTTTTAAAAGTAATGCATTTAAACTTTACGCCATAAAAAAGTACATCATTGCATTACTTAGTTACTTTATATGTAATGTATCGCATCACTTTTGTGTTACTTTTTGTCACGGGCTGGGCTTGCATATTTTTTTTTTTATAACAAAACCCCCAAAACTTATATTTTTGGCAACTGTAACGGCTCTTTCTCACCAAAAGTGACATGAATAATTTCCCTCAACACGGGGCAGGAGAGGTATCAGTGAACACAAAGTATCTCGCATTACTTATTTGAAAAAGTAACTGGGATATTTGGTTGTACATTTAAAAGTAATGTTACTTTAGTTACTTGAAAAATCTAAGTATCTGATTACTGGAGTCACTTGTAATGTATTACACCAACGCTGCCTACTGGTCAACCAGGTCCAAAAACAAAACCTTGGCCAACTGAAAGACAACAAGTCGATAAGAAGACTGAATACAAGAAGCCAAAATAAGCCATTTCAAAAAAGTACACAAATACAAAACCTGTGCTAAATGCAACGATATAAGTTGATTATTTGTAATTGTACGGTGTAATTGTAATTTGTAATTGTAATTGTAATTTTGTTGTAATTGTAATTTGTAATTATTTACAAGCTGTTTCTATGTAAGCCGGTCGTTTTTGAGTGTGGGAGAAAAACTCCCCTAAAAATACACAATTGTGACCCTGGACCACAAAACCAGTCTTAAGTGTAAATTTTTCGAAATTTAGATTTCTACATTATCTGAAAGCTGAATACATAATATTTGCATTGATGTATGGTTTGCTATGATCGCACAATATTTGAAAATCTGGAATCTGAGGGTGCAAAAAAATCGAAATATTGAGAAAATCATCTTTAAAGTTGTTCAAATGAAGTTCTTAGCAATGCATATTACTAATCAAAAATTAACTTTTGATATATTTACGGTAAGAAATGTACTAAATATCTTCATAGAACATGATCTTAATATCCTAATGAATGTATTTTTGGCTATTGCTACAAAGCATTAACAAAGATTTTCAGGAAAAAGACAATCCTCTCCGGGTCAAAATGACCAGAACACATGTTTAAAATGGACATTTATGCACGTTTGCATTGCAATTGAAATGCATGCATTCTGTCCGAGAACAATCAACCAAATACAACTTAATCATTCATCCCAGTGCATTTAAGAAGAACCATGCATGCATGCATGTATACATATCTATAAATACCCAGCTTAACATATGATGATTCTTGATACACAGAAGTGCAAATCCCAGAAAGAACATGTTGCAGCCACATTTGGGAAACCTTGCATTGTCCGTACTTAAAATCGAATCAATTTTCAGTTTGTTTGCAATCTTTATAGCTTTACCTTGGAAGAGGAAGGCTCTCGTGTCATCGTGGAAACCCTGCACCTGTGTCACGCCGGAAAACCCTTCTGCAGGACTGAACTCTTGGAAAACGCCGATCCGAACCGCCGGATCCACTCCGAACGCAGCGACTTCAACACAATCACAAGAAGCAGCATTAAAACAAAGAAGATTCCACATAAGTGAGTACACTACAGCATTCAGGCTTCACACACACACACCTCCAGACCAATGCATTCCCAGCACTTTCCCAGGCGTTTGCAATTACTGCATGTTTAAAAAGCATCCTTATCATAACTTCCATTAATAATACTAATAACTCTTTCTATAATTCCATGATATTTCCATGATGTTTTAAGTGAGTGTGGGAACCCTGTTGCCTATATGTTACATGTTTAATGTATTTAAATCAAGTTATTTATTTATACAGCGCTTTATACAATACATAAAAACAGTCATTTTCACAAATTCTAGAATTACTTCACTTTTAGCTGCACAGCAGCACTTAATGACTATTTTATGGATATTATCATTTCAATTTTAAAATGAAAATTATGTATATCTCTTTAAAAATAATTGAATGCATATTTTTTTATTATTTTAATTATCAAAGCCAGTATATAACATTAAGTGATGACACCACGGAATACAGCTAGGACAGCTGCATGGAGATGAATGCATGACCAGCTATTGAGAAATAACTGATAACAGCCACCTGCACTCATAATCATCGTATCAGACTCTAATAACTGATGCGATATCTCTGCCTACCTGCTGCCGCGCAAAATAATCCAACAAACAACTGCAATAATCCCATGGTGGATAATACAATTAGTCCATGTTGCGATAGCTACTCCACGAAAAGGCGCACAAAGGCAATCACAGAAAAGCGGGCTTGCTCGTCTTCATTCACACATGCCCGCCGGAGGAGAGGAGCATCACCGGAGCTACACGGTGCTTCTGCTGGGTTATTGCGCAGCGCAGCGCATCAGACTGACAGCAGACCGAGCGCGAGCATCCACCAGCCTGCTTCTGCTCAGAGAGGGGGGGGGGGGGGGAGAGAGAGAGAGGGAAGAGAGAGAGAGAGAGGGGTGAGAGAGGGGGGAGAGGGGGGGGGAGAGAGAAGATGGAGTATAGAGAGAGAGAGGGGGGGGGGGAGAGGGGGGGAGAGGGGGGGGGGGAGAGAGAGAGAGGGGGGGGGGGAGGGGGGTAGAGGGGGGGGGGAGAGAGAGAGAGAGAGATGGGGAGAGGGGGGTTTATAGAGAGCGGGTGGAGAGGGGGTGGGGGGAAGAGAGAGAGAGAGAGAGGGAGAGAGAGAGGGAGAGGGAGAGAGAGAGAGGGAGAGAGAGAGGGAGAGAGAGAGGGAGAGAGAGGGAGAGAGAGAGAGGAGAGAGAGAGGGAGAGGAGGAGAGAGAGAGAGAGAGAGAGAGAGAGGGAGATGAACGCACGCACGGAGCTCGTAACCCCCCTGCTGGCGCTCCGTTCAGACGCAACGCGCAAGGTGAGACAAGACGCGATGGAAAGGTTGGACATGTTTGATATATGTGTAAAACGCGTAACATCATGATTATTACAATTCAAATGAAACATGAATTCCTATATTTTAATATATAGTCTGGAGCAAAAGGCTTAGGCTACTTCAAGATATAGATGCATTATTATGTAGTTTACTTTTGTTTGTTTGTTTGTTTGTTTAACAATGGATGGAAGTCATTTTCTGAAAATGAAAGTCACAATCTTGAAAACTCTATTAAACTATTCCATTAAAATGTTTCTGGAAAAACAGATTACAATGCATTATATAGATGCATTATTTGCATTAATTTGTTTGTTTGTGAACGAATGAATGAATGGAATTAACTCAAATTAGAAACCCTTTTTCACAGATATTGTCTAGGATAAAACATATCCAACATGTTTAAAGGGACAGTTCACCCAAAAATGTTGTCATTATTTACTCACCCTCATGTCGTTCCAAACCTGTATGAATTTCATCCTTATGTTGAACATAATATTTTAAAGAATCAAACCGGAATACTACAAAGTCAATGGGGACCATCAACTGATTACAAGCATTCTTCAAAATATCTTCTTTTATGTTCAACATAACGACGAAACTCATACAGGTTTGGAACGACATGAGGGTGAGTAAATGATGACACAATTTTCATTTTTGGGTGAACTGTCCCTTTAACATACTGTATGTTGATTCATGATTCATTATTATATAGTTGACTTGCTTGTCTTAATGATGTATATTTGGTTTTTAGCTTAAAATCCATAAACTGTTCAATGCTCGACGGTTTTAAACTAGTTGTTTTAAATAGTGAATCCTCCCAAACAAGCTCCCGTTTTTGGTTCCTCAAAGAACCTTTCTGTGAAGAAAGGAACCATTTGTTCTCAGTGTGAAGAACATTCTGTGCAGTGTTCAGATTCCTCCGCTGTTAAAGGTTCTTTCTGGAACCACTGATACCAACAAAGAACCTTTAGTTTGAGAGTGTTCCATAAAGGTGTGACCCAGAAATATCTGTGGAACACAAACCCTGTTTAATCTTACTCACACGGTCCTGAGAGCCGAGTCCCTCGTGTGCTGTTATGCTTGTATGTAATTGAACAGGGTTGTTTTCTCTTTATTAACATGCATCCGTTCTTAGAATCGTAGGGTTTCTGAGATTCTCTGTAGAAAGTCCAGCTGGGAATGTGATGCTGGTTATCAGGAGCTGGTGTGGCATCGCTCTGGAGATGCTGTGAATGGATTTTTCTCTCATGTGGTCAGTTTTGAATTGAACAGAGAGACTCTTACAGTCATTCAAATCAGAGCCGGTCTCAAAGCGCACGCTGTGACAGCCGTACTAGAAGCTTCATCTCACTGCGACTACATTACATGCGTTTGACCTTTCTGTTAAAGCGCTGAAACACAATCACATCTTCATGAGTGCTCCGTTTTATACTTTAAAGTAGGATTGTAGTTTTTTAATATTGACAAAGAATTCATCCAAATAACAAGAAAAAGAAAGCGTATAACTGTCATAAAGCAGGTCCCAATAATGATGGAAAAATTATTATCAAATAAAATAAGCATTTAATGAATAGATTTGTATTTAATTTACATTAATATTATAATAATGACATTCATTTTAATTTACATTAATATTATATTCAACAATTTATATTTTTATCTATATATAATGTATTGTTGTATTTATAATTATAAATAAATTATTGTATACAGTATAATTATTAATTATATTTGTATTTGTAAATAATGATTTAGTAGTTATATTTATGCATTAATTATTATTATTATTATTTTGGTTAATATTATAAACCAATAATTTATGTTTTTATTATAATTGCTAATTTAATTTGAATTATTTAATAAATAATATTATAAACAAATTATATATAGATATATATATATATTGTTTTATTAGCATTTATTAATAATAACATTTATATATTTACATATATTTTATATAGATATCATAAGTAAATATTATATAAAATATTTACAAAATTGTTTAAACAATTTTTTGTATAATATTATAAACAAATAATTTATGTTTTTATTATTATTGCTAATTTAATTTGAATAATGTAATAAATAAAATTATAAAAAAATTATATATATATATATATATAATGTTTTATTACCATTTTGTAATAATACAATTTCTATATTTACATTTATTTTATATAGATATCATATGTAAATATTATATAAAATATGTACAACATTTTATTTCGTTTTTTAATATATATATATATATATATATATATATGTTTTAATTTAATACATGTGACTGAGTAATTGATCTTTTCTTCAAGGCTTGCCGTTTGAAACCAGGTCACTTTCTCAAACACACAGTTATACTGTGATTCTGTTCTTGTACTGAAATGAGTTCGTCTAGTCTCTTATTCTTGACAAGACGAGAACTCTCTTGGAAACTGACCTAGTAAATCAAGCGATCAAGCTGCGTTTTGGCTCTGAACAGAGGGGCTTTGCTCGGCCCTGGCGACCCGTTTGCCGGAGCTGAAAGGCCAGCGCGTCTTATCTGAGAGCCGGCAGCCGTTATAGAGTCTGAGGCTCTCCTGCAGCGGTGAAACACGGCTCACGTTCACAGATAATCCCTGCACATCCCATAATAAAAGAGTAAAGGATCAACAACAGCCAAACTCCCAATAAAGCCTGACAGAGCAGATCTGTCCCGGCTCTCGGGGGCCTTTGACACTCACATGCATCTCAGCGA
Source organism: Oxygymnocypris stewartii (assembly GCA_003573665.1). Lineage (NCBI taxonomy): Eukaryota > Metazoa > Chordata > Actinopteri > Cypriniformes > Cyprinidae > Oxygymnocypris > Oxygymnocypris stewartii. The sequence continues at coordinate 62,398 of QVTF01009103.1, read as the reverse complement.
GAGTCTAATATCACCTCCGATGTGAGACGGCTGCGGGTCACAGACGGCCACCGCATATTTGAATAGAGCTCATAACTCTTCCGCCAGAATTTATTACCCGCTTTTAATATTTTTGGTCAGCTGAGAGAAAAACAGAGGATGTTTCTGATGTGATTGACTGCAATTCAGAGCGAGACATGATGACAGAAAACCTGTTAACAATAACATATGATAACCCGCCTCACGGCGTCCAATATGAACACATATTCATAAAGAATCTCAGGGATGTCTGCGTATATGGTGTTCTGTGTGCTTACAAAAACTATTTGCGGTGGTTGCTAGGCGTTTCTACAGGGTTGTAAATATTTTGGGTGGTTGCTACGTTGTGCTATGTTGTTGCAAATGTTTTGGATGGTTGCTAGGGTGTTGTTATGTGGTTGCAAATAATTGGGGGGTAACTAGGCTGTTGATATGTGCTTTCAAATGTTTTAGGTGGTTGCTAGGGTGTTGTTATGTGGTTGCAAATAATTGGGGGGTAACTAGGCTGTTGATATGTGCTTTCAAATGTTTTAGGTGGTTGCTAGGGTGTTGTTATGTGGTTGCAAATAATTGGGGGGTTACTAGGGTGTTGATATGTGCTTTCAAATGTTTTGGGTGGTTGCTAGGTAATGCTACATGGTTGTAAATATTGTGAGTGTTTGCTACGTTGTGCTATGTTGTTGAAAATGTTTTGTATGGTTGCTAGGGTGTTACTATGTGTATCCAAATGTGTTTTGAGTGGTTGCTAGGCTGTTGTTATGTGGATCCAAATGCGTTTTGGGTAGTTGCTAGGCTGTTGCTATGTGGTTCCAATTGTGTTTTGGGTGGTTCCTAAGGTATTGCTATATGGTTGCAAATGTTTGAGTGGGTGCCACACTGTTGCTATGAGGTTCCAAAAGCGTTTCAGGTGCTATTTGTGGTTTTAAATGTTTTGGGTGGTTGCTAAGTTGTTGCTATGTGCTTGCAAATATTTGGGTGGTTGCTAAGGTGTTGCTATGTGGATCCAAAGGTGTTTTGGGTGGTTGCTAGGCTGTTGCTATGTGGATCCAAATGCATTTTGGGTGGTTGCTAGGCTGTTGTTATGTAGATCCAAATGCGTTTTGGGTGGTTGCTAGGCTGTTGTTATGTGGATCCAAATGCCTTTTGGGTGGTTGCTAGGCTGTTGTTATGTGGATCCAAATGCCTTTTGGGTGGTTGCTAGGCTGTTGTTATGTGGATCCAAATGCCTTTTGGGTGGTTGCTAGGCTGTTGTTATGTGGATCCAAATGCATTTTGGGTGGTTGCTAGGCTGTTGTTATGTGGATCCAAATGCCTTTTGGGTGGTTGCTAGGCTGTTGTTATGTGGATCCAAATGAATGGCTGGTTGCCAGGTTTTTTCTTCAAGCACTGCAGGACAATGCATGCACTGAACCTTTAGAAGTTGGCTCAGATTATTGTGACTACTAATAATTGTTACACATGGCTTAGAAAACACCACTAACTAATTAGCTTTATCTAAGTACAACAGAAGTCAATAGGAGAGGCAGTGTGTGTGTGTGTGTGTGTGTGTGTGTGTGTGTGTGTGTGTGTGTGTGTGTGTGTGTGTGTGTGTGTGTGTGTGCGTGTGTGTGTGTGTGTGTGTGTGTGTGCGCGCGCGTGTGTGTGTTTGTGTGTGTGTGTGTATATATGTATGTGTGTGTGTGTGTGTGTGTGTACGTGCGTGCGTGCGTGCGTGCGCGTGTGTGTGTGCGTGCGTGCGTGCGTGTGCACGTGTTTTGTGTCCATCAGTTATTGATGTTGTGGCTGATGGGACTGAAACACAATAATACTGTCGTCCTCGCAGCATGTCATTTTCTGAAGTGCCACCAAGAAAATAAAATCATTCTAACACAATCTGAAGCCTTTTCCAGACAACAGCAGCCGTTGAGACCCTCGAGAAATAACAACAAAGAGAGACACTTAGAAAGGAGGATGAAAAAACTCCAAAAGTGCCCCAGTTTTCCCCTTATTCGTGTTATTGAGAGTGAAAAACAACAGCTTGTTCCGAGCAGTAAATAAAGCGAGCAGCACCTGTGTGAGGATCCTTGCTCAGCTGCACAGAGCTGCAGGCCTCGGCTGATGCTGCTGCAGTATTGAACTGTGGGAATGAGTTTCTCAGGTACACTGGATTGTTTTCACACATTCTGAACTGCAGAGATGATCATCTGAGTTTGATTTGTGTTAGAGTATCTGAATCACAGACGACCAAAAACTTGAGTTTCATTGAATAAGCCTTCAAAATTCACCATGCCATTAAATGTACTACTGTAAACGAATCACTTAATATGGCTCTTCCTCAACCTCTAGCCAAAATCTACCACAAAAAGTATCTCATAATTCCTTATTAATATAATCCTATAATAAAGACTTTATAGAAACAATTTCTAGCATGGTACAATTATGTTATCAGATGGCAACACAGGAGTTTGTTCATATATTTTCCAATTATTAAAACATAATATGGTATTATGATATAGCAGACTACATGTTTAAAACATGGTAATACTATGGTATTTCTATTAGTGAAGCATGATTTTAGTAATGCCACAGCAGTGACTGTCATTTATTGTAAAACACTGACCTCTAGTGACACTAAACTGACGTCACGCTGTTTCACACGATGATCGGAGACTAAAGGAACAATATATAATGTATATGTATTTCAGTCATCCTCTGTTATTTGTTACTTTCATAATCCTTTTCAAAACAATAAGCCATGAAAAAATTATTTAAGGCTGTTCCTGATGAGTGATGAGTGAGCTTTTGTATTAGAGTAATTTACAGATGCAATAATAACAATATAGAAGAACATTCCAATATGTAAGAAAAAAATTATTTCATAATTGTGACATAAAATTATGACAAAACGTCAAGATTATGACATAAATAGTATCAAATTGTAGTTTTCAAATCATAATCATAACTTAGTATGTCTTATTTTTTTGCTTTTCCTCATTATATATATAATTATTTAGTATATCCAAATGTAGACTTTCTATGTAATAACTGTGACTTAGTATCTCATAATTTAGATTTTTATTTCATAACTATTACTATCTAATATTCTTGAATTTTTATTTCATCATTATGACTTAGTGTCTCATAATTCAGATTTTAACTTCATTATTATGACCTAGTATCACACATTTTAGCTTTTTGTCATAATTTACACTTTTTATTTCATAATCAAATACGTATATCATAATTGTGACTTTTTATCTCAGAAATATGACAGTATATTACAATTTAGACTCAATTTAGACCTTAATATCTTTTTATACTATTTTTAATATCATAATTATTACTTTGCATCTCATAATTTCAACGTTTGGTACCAACTATAACTATCTCATTTGTTTTACTTTTTTGTCTTAATTTGTATTTCATGATTATGACTTTTTATGTCCTAATTAATATTTACCAAAGCATTTTTCTTATGTAGTGGAAATGTCATACTAATTATTTTAATAATTATGACTTAAAACGGTCATAAAAATGTGAAGCTTGGGAGCTCAGACTTAAGTTTGGTCTCATTTTAAAAAGACCAAGGGAAGATTATTGTTGACGTAAAACACGTTTAAAAAGTGAAATCAAAAATAATTTATACAGGTTTAAGTTTATGAAAATTATTTATGAATTTAGGCACTGACAGGAACATTTTTTTGTACCTAGTGCAAAATAAATATATTAAATGAAATGAGGGTGGAATATTACAATTCCAATAAAAATACACACCTGAGCCAAAATGTATGCAGTTAACATTAACACGGACAAAGTTATTATAAAAAATAAAATAATAAATGTCCAAAGATGCCCATAAGGTTGCACAAGGGTTAATACCTAACATTTACCTTTTAATGCCATAATTAGCATCTTATATCTCTAACTTATATCTTATAATATCATGTATTATATATTTTAATGTCAAATGATATAATAACTTATATCTTATAATATCAACTCTTTATGTATGTCGTAATGATTCTTTACCGAGGCATGTTTTGTTCTTCTCATAGATGGATATGAAGATGTTGATGTGTGGTTGTTTACAGGTGTTTCTGTGTCCACTGCCGCTCGAGGCTTCATGTGCATCTCGTTATGTGTCTGAAATGACTGTCGCTTCAATTAGAGTTCTGCATAAAAGGGATGAATGTCAAAATATTGAAGCAAAATAAATAAAAGTTCCGTCTCATTTTATTCCAAAAGTAATGATTCTCATCTAAACATAATTCAGAATTGACAATGTACACTTAATGCAAGATTAAAACTAAAAGCACTATGGTAATTAGTTGGGCATCTTATAAAGAGCCTAATGACCATAATTTCAGAAGGAGAATTCAAATCATCTAATTACATGATATTATTCACATTCATCATATTGAGGCATATTTTACAACACTTTTGCACCAGTGAAACTTCATCACTTGTTCAGAGGGAATATTTGTGCACTTTTTATAGAGCTCACACTCACAAAGAACAATACAATATTTGAGAGAACAACTTGAAAATATGCATAAAATATATATTTACAATACGGTCCCATTAGTTAACATTAATTAATGTATTAGTTAACATTAATTAATGTATTAGTTAACATTAACTAACAAAGAGCAAAACATTTGTTACAATTTATTTGTCTATTTTAGTCAATAAAATACAACTGTTTATTTATTGTTAATAATTATCATTTAGTATCTCATAATTTAGGCCTTTTGTCTCATAATTATGGCTTGGTATCTCATTATTTTGAGTTTTTAATTCATAATTATGACTTAGTTATGACATAATTGAATTACCACTGTGTATGAAATGTGCTATACAAATAAACTTGCCTTGCCTTGCCTTGCCTTAGTATCTATTTTTTACTTTTCATGTCATATATTTTTTTTTTTATCTCATAATAACAACTTTAGTATCTCATAATTTTGAGTTTATATCCTAATTATGAATTAGTATCACATATTTTTATGTTTGTCATAATTATAACGTTTTGTTATCATTTAACTTATCTCATAATTATGATTTAGTATCTCATAATGTAGACTTTTTTTATTAATAATTATGACTTAATATCTTATTCTGTTACTTTTTTCTCATAATTGTATTTATTTATTATTTATCTCATAATTATAATTCTGAATTATTTTCATAATTGTGAATAAGTATCTCATATTTTAGTTTTTCATAATTATAACTTTGTTATAATTTCTACTTTTTGTCTTATAATCATGACTTAGTATCTCGTATTTTGTACTTTTAACTATGATATAGTATCTCATAATTTAGACTTTTAATTTCATAATTATGACTTAGTATCTCATATTTTGTACTTTTAACTATGACCCAGCTTCTCATAATTTAGACTTTTAATTTCATAATTATAACTTAGTATCTCATATTTTGTATTTTTAACTATGATCCAGCTTCTCATAATTTAGACTTGTAATTTCATAATTATGACTTAGTATCTCATATTTTGTATTTTTTATATCACAATTATAGCTTCGTATCTCATAACTTAGACTTGTAATGTCATAATTGTGATAAAGTATCTCATAATGTTGAAATTGGCATTAACTATGATTAATACATGTATATAAGTATTTTTATCATTGTTAGTTCATGTTAACAAATGTAAACGTATTGTAAAGTTCTGATTTTCCATCACTTTTAAAGACTGTAAATTCCTGGATGTTTTGAGTTTTATGTTGAAATCTTTTGCAGCTGTTTAGCATCAAGAGTCTGTTCTCTGCTCTGATGTGTCATCTGATCTGAGCGTCCGTGCTGTGCTCCGGTGTGTGTGTGTGTGTGTGTGTGTGTGAGTGTGTTTGCTCCGCCGGCTCAGATTGGCTCCAGGCCATCAGTCGCTTCATCGGGGGTTGTGTGTGTGAGTGTGTGTGTGAGTGTGAGTGTGAGTGTGTGTGTGAGTGCGATTTCTTCGCCGGCTCAGATTGGCTCCAGGCCATCAGTCGCTCCATGGGGGGTCGTGTGTGTGTGCTCTCCTTCTCTCTGGAGTTCCTCCACTTCATCCTGCGGTTCTGGAACCAGATCTTCACCTGCGGGACACATCAGAATCGCTGTCAAATATAGAGAACGTCTAGGTTATGTACGTAACCCCTGTTCCCTGATGGAGGGAACGGAGACGTTATGTCGTGATGACATAGGGGATTTACCTGGAAGCCCAGATCATCTCTGACTTAAGAGAAAACGCCAATGAAACTGGCTTGTGTATTTTGCATACCTGAGCCACTCCCCGTGCATACGGGTATAAAAGGGCGACTGTTGCGTCTGGTTAGGTCTTACGCTGAGGAGCCGAGACGAGTCCCTAGCAACCAGTGATGGTTCAAGATTGTGGCATGGGGACACAACATCTCCGTTCCCTTCATCAGGGAACGGGGGTTACGTACGTAACCTAGACATTCCCTATCTGTGGGTCACTACGAGTCATGTCGTGACGACATAGGGGTCCTATGGAAAGAGCCACAAGCTGAACCCCGTCACAACCTTGTGGCATGCAGATGTTGACAAGCGAGCGCGTGACAGACAAATGCCATGCAAGAGTACATGACCACTGAGTACATCGCTGCTGGAGATAGCCAAGCCACTGTTCCTTTCCACATGGAAATCAGAAGGGATTTCGACCTTCAGTGAAAGACGGCTTCAGGTCTTTCCTATTTGTTGTTACAGCTTGCCGTAACGGCAGGGAAGCGAGCCTTCCGGAGAAGGGCGCTACGGAGGCCACATCCTGCCCGAAGGGAGGTAACATGTGGAGATACTGATATGGACTGGCCCAGGCTTGGGGCAGTACTACATACGACTGGACTCTGGGGCAGATCCTACCTAGGAGTAGGGAGGAGGGCTGCCAGTAGAACCTGACAGAAGCTCTGTCGAGAGAAGACATGGGTTTACCGTGAGGGAAACCTTGTGGAAGAATACACATATGGGATTACCCGAAGGGGAATCAGGCCATACGGACACCTAGCCCAGTACAGGGGTACTAATCCACCGAGTCTGACTGCCGGGGGTGCTTGGAGGATTCCACCAGGGTTCACCGTCCGGGGAGCTGAACTGGGGGAGAAAAAAGGCGCTCGTATCCCCGGGTGAGGGGGAATGGCGCAGCAAGCGTGACACCGGCCAGTTCTTCCCACCCATTACCTGTTACCCAACACACGGGAAGAAACTGGCTCAAAGCGGAGACTGTAGAATCTTGCGAAGGTGTTCGGTTTCGCCCAGCCCGCAGCTCTGCAGATGTCTGCCAAAGAGGCGCCGTGCGCCAACGCATGGGAGGAGGCAACTACTCCGAGTGGAGTGAGCCCTTACCCCCAGGGGGCACGGCTCGCCTTGAGACTGGTACACCAAGGTGACAGCCTCCACTATCCAGTGGGCCAACCTCTGTTTGGAGACAGCCTTCTCTTTCTGCTGACCTCCGTGGCAGACAAAGAGCTGCTCAGAGCTTCTAAAGCTCCGGGTGCGGTCCACGTATATGTGCAATGCTCTTATGGGACACAGCAACGCTAAGGCTGGATCTGCCTCCTCCGAGAGCAGTGCTTCCAGGTTTACCAACTGATCGCGGAAGGGCGTGTTTGGAACCTTGGGCACGTATTCAGGCCGGGGTCTCAAGACAACGTGAGAGTAGACCGGCCCGAACACAAGGCACTTTTTGCTTACCGAAAACGCCTGGAGGTCCCCGACCCGTTTGATGGAAGTAAGCGCGGTCAGGAGCGCTGTCTTAATAGACAGGAACTTCAGCTCAACTGAGTCCAGCGGCTCAAAGGGGCCCCTCTGAAGTCCAGCCAGGACAATAGAGAGGTCCCAAGAGGGCACAAGGGGTGACCTGGAGGGATTCATCCTCCTGGCCCCCTTCAGGAACCTCACGATGAGATCATGCTTTCCCAGGGACCGGCCGTCCACTGCATCGTGGTGAGCCGCTGTAGCGGCTACATACACTTTCAAGGTGGAGGGTGACAGCCTACGCTCCAACCTTTCTTGCAGGAAAAAAAGCACTACTCCAATCGTGCATCTTCGGGGGTCTTCTCGGCGAGAAGAACACCAGTTCGCGAACAGACTCCATTTCAGTGTGTAGGTTTGCCTTGTTGAAGGAGCTCTAGCCTGAATGATGGTCTCTACCACTGCTGTTGGTAGACCGCTCAAGTCTGCCGCATCCCGTCCAGGAGCCTACACATGGAGGTTCCATAGATCTGGACGCGGGTGCCATATGGGGCCGAGCCCCTGAGAGAGGATGTCTTTCCTCAGAGGAATGTGCCAGGGAGGTGCTGTCGCGAGGGAAATGAGTTCGGGAAACCAGGTCCGGGTGGGCCAATGGGGCGCAACCAGCAGGACCTGCTCCTCGTCCTCCCTGAGCTTGCACAGTGTCTGTACGAGTAGGCTCACTGGGGGAAACGCATACTTGCGTGAGGCCCGAGGCCAGCTGTGTGCCAGTGCGTCTGTGCCTAGGGGGCCCTCGGTCAGGGAAAAGTACAGCTGGAAGTGGGAGGACTCGGGGGAAGCAAACAGGTCCACCTGAGCTTCCCCGAATCGACTCCAGATCAGCCGGATCGTCTCGGGATGGAGTCGCCACTCTCCGGGGAATAAGAGCTATCGTGAGAGCGCGTCGGCCGCACAATTGATCTTCCCCGGGATGTGAACTGCGCGCAGTGACTTGAACTGCGTGTGACTCTAGAGGAGGAGATGGCAGGCGAGCTGTGACATGCAGTGTGATCATATACCTCCCAGCCGGTTGATGTACGAGACAGCCGCAGTGTTGTCCGTTCGGACTAGGACGTGCTTGCCCAACAGCAGTGGCCGGAAATGCCGTAAGGCTAAATGCACTGCCCACAGCTCTAGGCAGTTGATGTGCCAAAGAAGTCGGGGACCTGTCCAGAGCCCCATGGCTGCCTGCCCGTTGCATGTAGCGCCCCAGCCCGTGCTGGAGGCATCTGTTGTGGCAACAGTATGCCAGGACAAATTGTTTTAGGGGCACCCCGGCCCGTAGAAAGGAAAGGTCCCTCCAGGGGCTGAGGGAGCGGCGACACTGCTGGGTGATACCCACTCACAGTGTACCGCGGCGCCATGCCCACCTCGGGACCCGGGAGTGTAGCAGTGCGGAAGTGGTCTCATATAAAGCAATCCGAGCGGCGTGACTGCAGCTGCAGATGCCATATGCCCCAGGAGCCTCTGAAACTGTTTCAGTGGTACCACATTCCTGCCTCTGAAGGAACTCAGGCAGTTCAGCACTGCTTGGGCACGTTCCTCCATGAGGCATGCCTTCATACTCACCGAGTCTAACTCCACACCGAGAAAAGAGATTCTCTGCACAGGGGAGAGCTTGCTCTTTTCCCAGTTTACCCGAAGCCCCAAATGGCTGAGGTGCTGAAGCACCAAGTCCCTGTGATTGCCCAACTGCTCTCTGGATTGGGCTAGGATAAGCCAATCGTGGAGGTAGTTGAGGATCCTGACGCCCACTTCCCGTAACGGGGTAAGGGCACCTTCTACGACCTTCGTGAACACACATAGGTCGTACGTAGCCAAGTCGAATTGTGCGTGTGAGCCAGCGAGACAGGCTGGGCAGCGTGAGCCACGCCTCCAGATACTGTGCAAGCGGCTCCAACGGCACAATCGACATACCTGTGGTGGTGCAGCGAAAGGGAGTGGATGGTACAGAAGGCGGTGCGTTCTGAGGCATCCTCACCGAACTCCCTGGGTCCCAAACGGGACTGGCCAGAGGTGCGTGGGGAGGAATATCGTCCCCAAACCGTACTCTGCTGGCTACTGGCAAAATGGGTTGTGGGCGAGAGTGAGGAAGCAGGACGTCGCACATTGTCGTCCCATGCACCTGAGAACCCGGAGGAAAAGAAAATTGCTCTGTGGGACGGACCAGCGAAATCACCCGGGAACTGGACGGGATGTTCGCTGCGTGAGGGGTAAGAGGTCCGTGGGGGCGTACCCAGCGGAGAGGCTCTTACTGTAACCCTCAGATCTCCCAGAGCGCCAGCCGGCGATCCTCTGCTCGCAGAGAGACCAGCACGGGTGGCGGCAGAGGGTGCCAATCCTTTCAGAAAGGAAAGGTGAGATCGCAGCGAAATCATGCTCATACGCCCAAAACAGGTGCATGAGTCATCTTTCAGTCATGAAAGCATCTTCAGCGTGTTGGACTGCCTAGACACTGAAGACAACGATCGTGTCCATCATCCGCAGACCGGAAACGACCGCAACCAGAAGGACACGGACGAAACTGCATCTTGTAAAAAGACGCGATCGTCCGTGATTTGCTCTTTTAGAATTTGCTCTCTTAGTTGAAGTGCCCAGGGGAATCGCTGATGAGAGGGATTCCACTGATCGCACCGTAACGCCAACCAGGAACAAAACAAAGATGAAAGGCTTTGTAGAGATCAGCACTCTTCTCATCCACTCGGCTCCGAAGCAAAAAATCTAATCAGTGGACGCACCAGTGGACTCCTTTTATACTCGTATGCACGGGGAGTGGCTCAGATATGCAAAATCCACTAGCCAAATTCATTGGCGTTTTCTCTTAAGTCAGATAATATCGGGGCTTCCAGGTAAATCCCCTATGTCATCACGACATAACTCGTAGTGACTGACAGATAGGGAACGCATTTGGCTTAAAGCATTTAATATGTTAATCTGGTAAAAAAAAAACAGTTCAAACTTTTTTTTTATTCTAAAGTCAAAAATGTGGCATCAAGATTAATGAAAGAAGCGTCTTCTGCTCAGCAAGGCTGCATTTATTTGATCACCAATACAGTGAACAATTATGAAACATTATTACAATTTAAAATAACTGCTTCTGTATGAATATCTGTTCAAATATAATATATTTCTGTGATGCGGCGCTGTATTTTCAGCAACATTACTCCAGTCTTCAGTGTCACATGAGCTTCAGAAATCATAATAATATACTGCTCAAGAGTGTGCAAAATTTTGAAAAGAAAAGAAAAAAGGCAAACCCTAGTAAAGAAAATCATATGCACAATGCACATTTCTTAATATTAAGCCTAAAATGTGTTTTAGTGTCATTTCAGGATTGTCAGGATTGTATGATAGTTGAATAATATCAGTCTTTAAATGCAACATATTTAAAGTGTACATGAAGTATGCTCCACTTTTGCACAGTCAAATATACTTCAGTATACCTTTAGTTGGACTTCAGCACTACTTCCGCACAATTAAAGTGCATTAAGTAGAAAATTAGTTGTTCCAATTAAGCAGACTGTAAGTGTACCCGTGTTTCGCATTTTATTAATACATAAATATAAAAATGTATTTGTAGTATACTTAGCATGAAATAATTGTATTTCAAATGTATTTAAGTATATTTTTTGTGTGTAAAAAAGGTCATTTCTTTAAAAAATGACCTACGGCAAACTTTTATTACGTAGTGTATCCCGGGTTTATCCGAGTTAGTTTCTGCGGTCTGACCTGCGTCTCTTTCAGACAGAGGTCGCTGGCCAGTTGGTTGCGGTCCGTCTTGCTGATGTACTTCTGCTTGTGGAAGGTTTTCTCCAGCTCTCGTCTCTGTTCCTCAGAAAACACGGCCCGCCGCAGGATTCCCGGCCGAGACCTGGAGCTCAGCGCTGGACTCCAGAGCACAGACCCCACGGCCCCTGCAGAGACCAGACAGGGTCCCTTTTATTGATGTATGTATGCATGTATTTATTTATTCAGACACCGGGGGAAAAAAACAGTGCTATATAGCACTAAAAGTGGTTCTTGGCTTGTAATCATAGGGGAACTACTTTTGGTGCTATATATCTTTAGAGGTGCTATACACCTAAGTCAAATGATGCTATGTAGAACCAGAAGAGTTGCCATATTGCATTGTATTTCTTCAACATAAATGGTTCTTGTTACAGCCCTGCCCTTCTTTATTTGTCTTTTGTTGTGAGATTGCAGGAATAGAGGTTCCTCCTTGATGGCCGGGACTTTCTCCCTTTCCCCCTTTCTCTGAACAAGAGGTAGAGAAGTATTTCTCCCATTTTGAGAGAGTTGCTACCTCACTCAATTGGCCCAGGGAGGAATGGACACTTCTTTTACAATGAGTGCTAACAGGCAAGGCTCAAGAGGTTTATTCATTACTTATTTAAGAACATAGTGCGGTGTAAGATACAGTTAAAACTTCTATTCTTCATGCTTATGAGCTAGTACACGAAGCATATCGTCAACGTTTTCGAAATTACAGCCAAAAATGATAAGCAGACATTTGTAAAGATTGCTCGAGAAAAGGAGACATGTTTGATAAATGGTGCACTTCCAAGCAAGTCAAGACTAAAGAACAGCTCAGGGACTTGATTCTCTTAGGAGTTGAAAAATTGTGTCCCAGATGTTCTGGCTACTTACTTGAATGAACAGAAGGTTGTTTGATGCCGCTGTTATGGCTGATGAGTTTGCTCATAAACTCATAAAGGGTTATATGGAAACCGTGACCCAGGAAGAAATGATCAGGGTCATAGTAAATCTGTTGTGACAGGATCTGACTCTGTTCCAACTTCACCTACTAAGCTTAATGCTGTTTCAGCTAAGGCGAATATCATCAGCTTTTATTGTAAGAAGCCAGGTCATAAGATAGCAGAGTGTTTTATTCTTAGTAAGAAAGCTAAATCTACCAAGCCAGTTGGATTGACGGTTACAAGACATTTTCCTGTAGAGGAAAGTGTTGAGAGCTTGGAGTTTCAATCTTTGAAGTTGGGAGGTAGTGATTGTTTAACAGATTATGCTCCTATTCTCCCAACTGGAGTTGTCTCAGGGCCAGACGGCTGTGTTCCTGTGAGTATTAGAGACACAGGAGCCTCGCAGTCGCTACTACTTGAGGGAACTTTACCTCTCTCTGACGAAACAAGTGCTCAAGTGCTGCTGAGAGGAGTTGAAATGGGTTGTGCCGTTATTCCTCTACATAGTGTTGAGATAAAATCACCTATTCTGGTCAGGTAGTGGTAAGTGTGCAACCATATTTGCCAGTCGAAAGGAGTTTCCTTCATTTTAGGCAATGGTTTGACTGGTGTCAGAGTCACACCTAATCCCCAAGTTATTGCGGTGCCTGAGATAAGTGGGAGCTCTGTTCTGTCTCAGCCTTTTCCTGATGTTTTCCTGTGACACGGGCTATGTCTAAACAGTCTCTTAAATAGAGTATCACAGGCGCGGCCAGGGCTGGACTGGGACAAAAAATTTTGGCTTTTTTTTGGTCCAGGCGGCCCACCACCACTTCGAACTATATATATATTCAAGAAGAACATATACCGGCCCGATAGTGCGTCGGCCCACCGGGAAAATTACCAGTCCAGCCCTGGGCGCGGCCAATGATCAGCAGTGGAGTCCCGCCCATCAAGGAGGAGCCTTTATTCCTGCAATTTCACAACAAAAGAGAAATAAAGAAAGGCAAGGGGCTTAACAGGTTCTTTGTATGGGAGCCGTGCTATATAGCTCATCAGTCATGCCAAAGAACCAGTGAAGAACCATACAGGAGCCTAACAGGTTCTGTATAGTAACGGTGCTATATAGCTCATCAGTCATGCCAAAGAACCAGTGAAGAACCATACAGGAGCCTAACAGGTTCTGTATAGTAACAGTGCTATATAGCTCATCAGTCATGCCAAAGAACCGCTGAAGAACCACTGAAGAACCATACAGGAGCCTAACAGGTTCTGTATAGTAACGGTGCTATATAGCTCATCAGTCATGCCAAAGAACTGGTGAAGAACCGCTGAAGAACCATACAGGAGCCTAACAGGTTCTGTATAGTATCGGTGCTATATAGCTCATCAGTCATGCCAAAGAACCGCTGAAGAACCACTGAAGAACATACAGGAGCCTAACAGGTTCTGTATAGTATCGGTGCTATATAGCCCCTCAGTCATGCCAAAGAACCACTGAAGAACCGCTGAAGAACCATACAGGAGCCTAACAGGTTCTGTGTAGTAACGGTGCTATATAGCTCATCAGTCATGCCAAAGAACCAGTGAAGAACCGCTGAAGAACCATACAGGAGCCTAACAGGTTCTGTATAGTAACAGTGCTATATAGCTCATCAGTCATGCCAAAGAACCGCTGAAGAACCATACAGGAGCCTAACAGGTTCTGTATAGTAACGGTGCTATATGGCTCATCAGTCATGCCAAAGAACTGGTGAAGAACCGCTGAAGAACCATACAGGAGCCTAACAGGTTCTGTATAGTAACGGTGCTATATAGCTCATCAGTCATGTCTAAGAACCGCTGAAGAACCATACAGGAGCCTAACAGGTTCTGTATAGTATCGGTGCTATATAGCTCATCAGTCATGCCAAAGAACCACTGAAGAACCATACAGGAGCCTAACAGGTTCTGTATAGTAACGGTGCTATATAGCTGATCAGTCATGCCAAAGAACCGCTGGAGAACCATACAGGAGCCTAACAGGTTCTGTATAGTAACGGTGCTATATAGCTCATCAGTCATGCCAAAGAACCGCTGAAGAACCGCTGGAGAACCATACAGGAGCCTAACAGGTTCTGTATAGTATCAGTGCTATATAGCTCATCAGTCATACCAAAGAACCGCTGAAGAACCGCTGGAGAACCATACAGGAGCCTTAACAGGTTCTGTATAGTAACGGTGCTATATAGCTCATCAGTCATGCCAAAGAACCGCTGAAGAACCACTGAAGAACCATACAGGAGCCTAACAGGTTCTGTATAGTAACGGTGCTATATAGCTCATCAGTCATGCCAAAGAACCGCTGAAGAACCACTGAAGAACCATACAGGAGCCTAACAGGTTCTGTATAGTAACGGTGCTATATAGCTCATCAGTCATGCCAAAGAACCGCTGAAGAACCACTGAAGAACCATACAGGAGCCTAACAGGTTCTGTATAGTAACGGTGCTATATAGCTCATCAGTCATGCCAAAGAACCACTGAAGAACCACTGAAGCACCAAGATATGGTGCTATATAGCACTTAAAGTGGTTCCCTATGATTACGAGCCAAAGAAAAACACTTTTAGTGCTATATAGCACCTTTTGTTTTTAGAGTGTAGGGAATGTACAGGATGTATCATGTAATTTGTTATGTAATGTCTTAATTGATAAGGAGATAAAATATTTGTTATAACTTAAATATTTTGTTATTTAATGTAAATAAATACTTTTAAATGCATCTATTTATTTATTGTTTTTTGATAGGGAATGTATAGGATTTATATATAAATATGTTCAAAAAAGAAAAACAAGACCTCTGTAACAATATTTGTTTGTTGTTAGTTTGTTGGGGTGTTTCTATTTATTTATTTAGATAGATAGAAATCTAATAGAAATGTAGATAATTAATTAGAAATAAAAAATAGGATTTATCACTGCTAAATATTTGTATTTTATTATTTTATTTTATTTAAATATGACCTCTGTAACAATATCTTTGTTGTTAGTTATTGGGGTGTTTGTATTTATTTATTTAGGGAATGTTTAGGATTTAGGACTTCTAAAGGTATTTTTATTTCAATTATTTATTTTATGGAAAGCAAAGTTATTTATCCTAAGGGTATAAAAATATTTCTGGGGTGAAATGAGAAACATGGCCTCTATTTGGTTATAAGTATGCTTGATTTTATGCGTTTGCTAATTTATTTTTATATATTTTATAAAGATTTATAGGATTATAGAATTTAAAGGATTTTGCCCCTCTAAGGTTATTTTTATTAAATGCATTTTTATTTATAAAATGTATAGGATTTATCCTACGGGTATAAATGTATATGAAAAGGTAAACATTTATTTATTTATTTTCTAATATAAGATTTCACAAAAACAGATAATACATGACCTCTTTAATAATATTTTTGGTTTATTTATTTATTTATATTAAAGAATGTATAGGATTGATCCCTGCTGAGGTTATAAAATATATCCATTTGTGGCTAAATATTCGTTTAGTGATTATTTAATTGTGTTACATTTCAATTTCATATACTTTTCGGGATAGCAACAATCTGACTTTCCGTGATTCTTCAGAGCCATGTTTTCATTAGAGAACTAAACTTTAAAACACACACACACACACACACACATAAATGAATGACTAAAACTCTCTGAACACACTCAGCGATGCCTTTTTAATGTGCTGGACAGATCTCCAGAGCGGCCACCGTCAGCGGCGTGAGTAAGCAGGTTAGTCACGCTCTCCGCTCACCATTGAGTCTAAATAGTTTCCACTTAAACGCCTTATTAAAGGGTCAGCTGACCCTCAGCCCCGCCCACACGCCCGCAGCAAATGATGCATATCTGCTCTCAGTGTCTGCTTTCAGAAGATGGACGCGTCTCATTCTCTGTGCAGGGAGATGAGCTGGAAAAAGTCTATAAAAGTCATTTCTATTGAGGGCCTCATGTCTACGGGGGCCTGAAGCGGACAGAATGGACGGATGAGGAGGGGAGGGGGGCTTTTAGAGCTACGCTTTTCATTAGCTGAGAACAAAAAGGCCGGAGAAGTGACTGCGATTAGCGAGCGATGCCGGGTCAGCGGCGGGGTCGCATGTGTGCGGTCGCTCTGAATGCCACGATTGGTCACGGAGAAGAGTGCCAAGAGCGCTGTGGGAAAGTGTCAAGACACTAAACTGTTTCAGGGAAGCTTTTGAAACAATCTGACAGATCCGGGTTTGTTGAGAGCCCCAATGGAAGAGACTCGAGCCCGGCTCACACTGTGCGATTTTGGCCACGATCCGGTCGTCTTAGACAAATTTAGAAAATCCTAAAAGATTCCTGTAATCCACGGCTAAAATCTGTCGCTGGTTTGACATGTTCACCGACAGCCGATTAATGGATGTTGCGATCAAATTTCACCTCTTTCATTTCACTCTGGTGTCAGAAGATTTAGCGCACAATCCTGCAGTGTGACATCTCCTACAATGAACCTCAAACCGTCTTCATTTTTCAGGACGAGCTATGAGCAGAATTAATTCAGCCATAAACTCCGTCATTCGTCTGATATTGTATTTTCTATCTAAACACTGGTTGCGCTGCTGTTTACATGTTTCGTGTAGAGCTGCATACAGTATTCTTCTTAAATACGCCGGTATTGCCGCCGTTCGTATACTTCATGATAGCCACAGATCGGTCCCGCGTGCGACGCCGCTCGCAGTCACTGGGCGTGACGAGGTGATCATGTCAAACTCCAGACAGGTTTTCTTGCGCACACATGTTTTTAACTCGTCTTGTCTGTCGTACAGTCTGACATTAATGATAACAGATCCCACAGTGTGACATGATCATCATGTTCATACAGTCTGACAATACAATCCTAAAGGACTTTCAAAAATCGCTCAGTGTGAACGCGATAAAGAGTCGGTGATAAAGATGTCGCTGAATTCACTTGCATGCTTTATTTACAGGCGTACTCATAATAATTTACATTTACATATTTAGCAGACGCTTTTATCCAAAGCGACTTACAGTGCATTCAGACTATACATTTGTATTGTCAGTACATGTGTTCCCTGGGAATCGAACCCACAACCTTTGCGCTGCTAACGCAATGTGTGTGTGTGTGTGTGTGTGTGTGTGTGTGTGTGTGTGTGTGTGTGTGTGTGTGTGTGTGTGTGTGTGTGTGTGTGTGTGTGTGTGTGTGTGTGTGTGTCTGTGTGTTTGTGTGTGTGTGTGTGTGTGTGTGTGTGTGTCTGTGCGTGTGTGTGTGTCTTACTACAGAACCGAGGCGCAGACACTATCACAGGTCCAGGTCCAGAGCAGCGGGGCAGAGAAACACCGGTCATGATAACTGGAGACGGATGAGTACAAACAGAGCTTTCATTACATTACATCTCATGAATCTGCAGCTCAAACATCATGTGTTCAACGTGTGGACACATTTAACTCGATTTATACATTCCTCGATAAAACTACGATTAAATACATGTTCTTCAGACAGTGAAAAACATCACGTGCAGAATACAGAAAGTCCACTGAAGACATTTTGAGCTGAACATAATTCCATACTGTTCTGTGAGATATTTATAAATTATTATATTCTATACTATTATTAACACGTGAAAATAGTCAATAAATAATGATTATACATGTCTAGATGTTATAGTGACAGTGTGCAGAATGTTCTGTATTCATCTGATTAGATTTTGAAAGTAGCTAAACAACAAGGCAGCATGAAAATAATATTTATGCAATGCGGAATTATGTCCATATATGTTAAAAGTAAATCATTTAACAACATAATATATGTGGGTAATTGCATTCTGGAAAATGAAATTAAACATGTAGGTTGTCAGTGTTATGATTGGAAGTGTGATATGCATTATTAAAAACTACTTTAAACAATATTTTTCTAAATCCAGTATATTAATAATTTAATTAAAGCCTTAATATACATTCAAATATATTGCAATATATAAACTACATGGAATATTTAAATTAATTAAATTAAAATTAATTTAAAATTAAATGAATTATATATATATAAACCTGAAATCCTAATTCTAATATTTTTTCTTGGTATTTAACAAAGAAATACATGTCGGAACATTATATGACAATTAAAAATAAATAAATAAACATAAAATAAATATTATAAAACCAGTCACCCGCATCCTATATTTGAAGGGAAAGAATAATGAATTAATAAACAAACAAATAAATCATATTTCCAGTGAACAATAACTGTCAGTGCTGTTTGTAATCGTAGATGTATTTTCAGAAAGATATTGAGTCTGAACTGATCAAAGATTTTCATTTAATTCAAAATTAATTTCATTTATTTTAATGATGTTATAAGAATGTTAAACTTTACATTATTATCATAGTTATCTAAAACCAAAAGCATAATACACATTTCCGTTACTTGTAATAAAATAGTTTTTAAAGTTAAACTTATTTCAGCTAGCTGCCAAGGCAACATTTGATTTAATTGAACTTGATATATTAAAATAACAAAATAAATCTGAAATAACAATGTATAAAACTTTTTTTCTTTTTTCTTACAAATATACAAAAAATGTAAGAAAATTAAGTTTAAAAAATAAATTATAAAAATGTAAAAAAAAAAAAATTCAATATGAATTAAATTTATTGAACTTGATATATTAAAATAACAAACTAAAACAATTACAAAAATAAAAATAAAAAATGGCAAAAAATACTAAAAACAAAATAAATTCAAATGAAATCAGAAAATATAAAAACACATTTATAATATGAATAAAAGTGCAGCACCCGCAGGTGAACGCATCTGTTTCCTCTCAGGTGGTGTTACCTGACGGTGTCTTCAGACCACGAACACCTGGCGCAGGTGAGCTCAGCAGGTTCTCCATCAGAAAACACTTCCCAGAATTCCCGAATCCCGCCGGAGGAAAGCCAGCCATGTCCTTCAGGCTCCTGGTCGGGAAGAGTTTCTCCCTCTCGTGTGAGAGTTCACTTCATTAAAAAGCACAAAGAAGACAATCCGGCGCGCTGTGATTGGCTCTCTCTCTGTGGGACGGAAGGTGGACCCCTTCATTCATGATGTCAAAGCTCCCATTAAACGATAGACACTGGAGACAATGGACTCGCACTCGCACACAAACACAGTAAACAGTCATGTGTTTTTCAGCGCTGGCCATTGAGACAAGCAGTCTATCAATGTGGACTATATTTCTTTACTTTATTGTTGGCCGTCCTCACAGCTGCGCACAATGAGAGCTTGTCTGCAATCAACAAGAGCAATAATTAATGCTTGTGTGAAAATCACTCAAAGCTTTGAAGAAAACGTCCTGATTTCATTTCACCCTCAAATCAGAAGAAATAAATAAGAAAGCAGATTTAGCATGAAGCCTAATGTTAGTAAGATTAAGCACATTGCACTAATTTAATCAAAAATGATTAATAATGCTGTTAAAAATTATGATATAGTATTTAAAAAATTTGACCAAAAATTTTATACTAAATTACATATTTTTTAATTATTTTATTTTAAATAATTTGAATCAACAAATTATGGTATTTCAGTATTCAAACTTAAAAAGCTTAATTTTCTTGATACAAAATATTATTTTTATTATTATTATTATTTTGGGGTAAAAGATGAAAAGATCAAATCAAATTTTAACATATGATTCTTTTCTTAAAAATGAAACATGTTACCCTCATTAAATAAAGACATATAAAATAAAATATCTTTACCATTACATAATGTGAGGAAAAAATGGTGATATATAATATTTGAATTAAATGTCATGCCTTTAGATTATGGCAAATTACATTTTTTTAAATCATTGTATTTATTACACATGTTATGGCATAAATGATGGTCTAATGAGTTTGAGAATTACACAAAACAGACTTTAAAAATGCTAAATTAAACATGAAAAGATGAAGTTTTAGCATCACCAGAGTTATTTTCTTAAGATGAAATCTCATTAGCATTACCATAATGTCAACAATAACGATGTTTGGTATTTAAACCGTAAATGTCATGCTCTTGTTGTATTTGCTGTGCTGCCGTTAATTTATGCCAAATTACATGAAAAATCTTTGTGTTTGTAATAATACATCTAATTTGTATTGAGAATGACAAAAACATAAATATTTTTGATGCCAAATATTATAATTATTTTAGGATAAACGGATATTTAAATGTCCTCGAAATTAAAAATGTATTTTTATACATGAACCACAAAAAAAACTATAATGCAAAATGTATATGTATATATATATGGAATTTCATATTACATTATTTTGAATGTATAACTCATGATTGCTCAGAAACAGTCCACATATTTATTTCTAATAAAACAGCATAAATATCACTCAGCATAAATAAGGGTTTGCATAACCCTTCACTGAAAAACTTGATCCATTTTCACTCTGCAATAGTTTGTTATGCACAGTTATGCACATATTCATAAACGAAATTCAGTCCCAAAAGTGTGTGAGATATCTAAATATATGGTTTTTGCACTAATATAGCGTCATAGATAATCTTATAGGAGTATTTTAACACCTAATGGGACTCCATCCAAACCCGGATCCCCAAAAAAAGACTCTTATGTCATGAAAATATTATTGCAAAATATATTTTTTAATTTTGTGCATATGTCTTCTGGGTCCAAACGCCCGGGACAGTGTCTCTGTGGGAGCAGAAGTGTGCTGGGCTGTAAACAGGCATGTCCCAGCGCAGGGGGGACCGGGGCCAGTCTTTTGGGGGAAACATCACCTCATGCTGGGCTTGCTAATCGCCGCAGACAGCCGCTCTCTTTGTCCCCTCGACACAGAGCCAAAGGGCACATGTAATCAAATTTGCAGTTTTATTGGCCTCGCTGGTAGCGGGCAGGATGAATATGTAATGTGTGTTATAGATCAAGAACTTGTGACTAATCAGACGATCATCAAACGTCGAAGCGATTAGTGTGACGAGGAACAGTATTAAACCCAAGCTGGTGCACCGACATGGAGACGTTCAATTACAAAATAAAAGCCTTGAGATGTTATTCATGAAGCATCTTACAATTTCTCCAAAAGTTAATGATAATTGCAAATTATGCATTTTCCATAACATGCATTTTTTGGATGCATCTTTAGAGAAATTAATTTAACATAAATGACCTCGACACATGCAGGCAAAACGTGATTCTTGCTCTTCAGAATTATATCATTGTTTTAATATTTTTAATAAAATATATTTATAATTTTAAAGTAATTTTTTTGGGCCAGTGAGAGGTTAAAAACCAGTAAAACACATAAAAATACTAAATAATAAATCAATGTTTACATGTATATATAATTAGCATGTATGTGTATATGTGTGTCTAATATATGTGTGATAATAATGTGCAATAATTTGACTATTTATATATTTTGTGAAGAGACGGGATGCTTGTTTATATGTTAAAATATGGATAAATATCCAAAATAAATAAAGAAAAAATTAACTATTTAATTGTAAATATATATGTAAGTATATATAAGTTTATATAAAAAGTATGTATATCTTTTTATGGAACTAAATATGCATATATAAAATAAATAATGCATACTTAAACACAGTAATCATTTTTTTTTATTAGATGTATTTTATATATTTGACCATATTACTAAAATAAGTAAAATAAATGGTTTTATCTAATTTATAAATATCTTTTGTGGGGAACTGAACATGTATACATTAATAAATTAAGCATAATTAAACATAATATTATTTTTTTATGTATTTTACTAGATAACTAAACATTATATATATATATATAAAGTTTTGTTTTGCTCTTTTAAATGATTAGTTTATATATGCATAAGCGTTTATTTGACTTCTTGGGCAGAATGAAGTCAGTAAAGCCGGTGTGAAGCCGTTTGAAGCTGTTAGTGGACCTCACAGAGAGTCTGAAGAGTGCTCCGGGCTCTCAATGCTGTGCTCCGGGCCCTTCACTCGCTGAATGACGGCCCCTGACGCATCTGTGCGGCTCTAATGAAGAGAAACCTACAATTGAGCTTCACATCACACTAATGGTGCACGGCCTAACTCTAGGCCAAATATAGAAGCAAACACACAATTATATAGTAGAAACATTTATTATTTACAGCCCAAAAACAGACAATAATACACTTACATCTGGAGATCTTTCTTTACTAAGTATATCTAAATAGAAAATAATATTCTTTACAATTATTTCATCTCTATGTACAACAATCAGAGTGCATCTCAAGAGCTCTGTGTGTGTGTGTGTGTGTGTGTGTGTGCGTGTGTGTGTGTGTGTGTGTGTGTGTGTGAGAGAGAGAGAGAGAGAGAGAGAGAGAGAGAGTGTGTGTGAGAGAGAGAGAGAGAGAGTGTGTGTGTGTGTGTGTGTGTGTGTGTGTGTGTGTGTGTGTGTGTGTGTGAGAGAGAGAGAGTGTGTGTGTGTGTGTGTGTGTGTGTGTGTGTGTGTGTGTGAGAGAGAGAGTGTGTGTGTGTGTGTGTGTGTGTGCGTGTGTGTGTGTGAGACCCTGGAGCACAAAAGCAGTCATAAGCAGCACAGGTATATTTGTAGCAATAGCCAACAATAATTGTATGGGTCAAAATTGATTTTTCTTTTATGCCAAAATCATTAGTATCTTAAGATCATGTTCCATGAAGATATTTTTTAAATATCCTACTGTACATATATAAAACTTAATTTTGATTATTAATATGCATTGCTAAGAACTTAATTTGAACAACTTTAAAGATGATTTTCTCAATATTTAGATTTTTTTGCACCCTCAGATTCCAGATTATCAAATATTGTCGGATCATAACAAACCATACATCAATAGAAAGATTATCTACTCGGCTTTCGGGTGATGCATGAATCTCAATTATTTAAAAAATGGACACTTATGACTGGTTTTGAGCTCCATGGTCCCAGGGTTAAATAGAAACCGGTCTCCAGAGCGAAACCATGACGCACTGGATAATTATCCAAGTCTGCAACTAAATGCCATTGTTACAGCTTTAACTGGCGTGCTGTCGATTTCATCCGAGGGTCCTAACTTCAGCATTTGTGGTGTTTCCATTTGCGCGCGGCGGCGGTGATGTGCAGGTCTTTCTTGAGCCACGGGAACAGACTGGACAGCTGGATGGAGCCGGTGGCGCGCATCGTGCCCGTGACGAGGTAGAGCTGCGCGCGGCCGGGGCGGACCAGCGTGTGCGCGCAGCGGAGGTTGATGAGCAGCCAGCGCTGGAGGAGGCTCACGGTGTCGTAGGGGAGCAGCGGGCCGCGCTGGATCAGCTCCACCGGGCCTTCCACCGTCAGCTCCGGGTCCGCGGAGGGCAGGCGGCGCCGAGAGATCTTGGCTTTGACGGCTGCGGGGAGAAAACACGGTGAGTCGACGTGTCCCAAAAGTTCCTAAACCACATCACAAGGCTCTAACCTTCAACCAAAACGATTGATATGCACAGACGATAATAACCGCTTACCGAAGTCGCTGAAGCACAGCGCGTCCAGCACGGTTTTGAGAGACGGCGCTTCCTCCACAGACGGACAGCTTTGACACACCGGCTGAGGGAAGTCTGTCCAGACAGAACATATACCGTTAAATCAATACATTTACATATGTGACCCTGGAGCACCAACCAGGCATACGGGTCACTTCTGGCAAAATGAGGTGTATACATCATCTGACAGCTGAATAAATAATCTGTCCATTGATGTGTGGTTTGTTATTATAGGACGATATTAGGCTGAGATACAAAAATATGGAATCTGAGGATGCAAAAAAAATCACCTTTAAAGTATGATATTTTTTTATGTGGAGAAAACCATTTCAAAATTACATTTTAGAATAATTGTAATGGTTTCTGTTATAATTTGTGTTCTGAGAAAATTATTTAAAAATACATGTATATATATTTTTGTATAATTATATTTTATCTATCTATCTATCTATGTAATAATAATAATAATAATAATAATATCAATCAAGATGCTTGAAAATTTCCTGCAATTTAGTCAAAATGACTTTTTAAATGTCACAAACATCATTTTTTAGAACATTAATCATTTAAT
The DNA here is from genome assembly GCA_003573665.1 of Oxygymnocypris stewartii. NCBI lineage: Eukaryota > Metazoa > Chordata > Actinopteri > Cypriniformes > Cyprinidae > Oxygymnocypris > Oxygymnocypris stewartii. Next base: position 37,885 of record QVTF01009103.1, on the reverse strand, counting down.
TAGTGCTTGCAAACAATTAAGCGCATCCAAAATAAAGGTTTTTGTTTGCATAATATGTGTGTGTTGTGTATATTTATTATGTATATATAAATAACCACACAGGGTATAGAATTTTAAATATTTACATGTATAGCAATACATTTATATATTTATATTCTTATATTTTATATTATACATTTAATATATAAACATAACATATAAATATATAAATGCCTGCGTGTGTATTTATATATACATAATAAATAAACACAGCACACATATATATTACGTAAACAAAAACTTTTATTTAGGATGCGATTAACTAAATTTAAAACATTACAAATTTAACTAATATCAATAAAGATGTTGGTTAACAATTCACCGCAATTTCCTTTTTTAATTTCTCTATGTATGTTTTATGTAACGTACATTATTTTTCATGACATTTTAGTAAATGAATATTTTTTGTGTTCTAATAATTCCAGTGTTTATCTATAATGATTGCTCTATGATGTGTGAAATGATCTGTTCTCGTCTGTCTCCGTGTGTGAAGGTCACAGAGCCTCACCTTTGGAGAAGGCGCTGATGTGTTTGGGCAGCGGCGTCAGACACGTGTCGTCCTGCGCGGGGAATCCGATCACAGTCCAGGGCTCCGGGCCAGACGAGTCCGTGACAGGCCAACACAGGAGCGCAACTGTCCCTCACGGCCGCACACACGCTCCGGCACGGCTGGATGAACCTGCGGACGCAAGCACGGCTGAGTTTAGAGAGAGTCCTTCAGCCGATGCTTGTCTGGCACACTGTTACAACACATCTCTCCCAGACATAACATATCTCCATCAGGTGTCATCAGTAACCTTTTCAAAATAGACAATCATTCATTTACTCTTTTTTGGGGTTTTGGAAAAATGTGTAAAAATTAAGGATAAAAATTAAGGAAATATTTATGTAAATTGAAGGATAATTAAGGTAAAAATTAAGGAAAATATTGTCAAAATTAATGATATTTAAGGTAAAAATGAAGGAAAAGTGTGTAAAAATTAAGGATAATTAAGGTAAAATTTAATGAAATATGTGTTAAAATTAAGGTAAAGTGTGTAAAAATGAAGGATAATTAAGGTCAAAATTTAAGAAAAGGTGTGTGAAAATTAAGGTTAAAAATGAAGGATAATTAAGGTAAAAATTAAGGAAATTAAGGATAATTAAAGTAAAATTAAGGTAAAGTGTGTGAAAATTAAGGATCATGTGTATACTGAATTATCATATTTCTGCAGTCATAAATGTTTATATATCTTTCCCCCGCTATTGTAAATGTAACACTTTATTTGAATAGTCCACTTTAGACGTTCTACTAACAGCACGTAGCTTTGTCACTACATGTCTACTAGCAGTCATTAGACTGTCTGCTTCATATCTGCTAACACACCACATACTGACTGTGAGAAACATTGCAAGTATGTGTCAGCTTCTTCTACGAACCCTAAACCTACTCTACTGAGACTTAGACATGTAGCTGCAAATGAATGAGAATCAGTTGACGTAGTTACAAAGTTACTTCTAGTTAGTAGAATGTCTAAAGTTGACTATCGAAATAAAGTGTAACCATTTTAAACGGTTTGATCATATTCTAGGGTTACAATCATGCATAAAAACCTTAAAACAACACTGATAGTAATACTGAGATAAAAGACCAAAAAAATTCGTATTTAACTGTGTTGTAACATATATCGTCAATTTGTTATATTAGTGCCATTACGATATCAATATTGCAACATTTGAACTTTTAATTTAGTGTCATTGCAACATTTTATTGCAATCTTCACTCACAGTCTTCCACTGGTGGTGGTTCAGGAGAGACCCCCCCCCCACACACACACACACACACACACACACACAGACACACACACACAGACACACACACACAACACACACACACACACACACACACACACACACACACACACACACACACACACACACACAGACACACACACACACACACCCACACACACACACACACACACCCACACACACACACACACACACACACACACACAGACACACACACAGACACACACACACACACACACCCACACACACACACCACACACACCCACACACACACACACACACACACACACACACACACACACACACACACACACACACACACACATGATTATAAAGAGCTTTGAGTGTACAGCAATACACAATAAAGCACTATATAAATGCATCATTCATTCAACTGAAAGGGACAGTAATCAGACTGTCTGTAACTAAATGAACAATTGAAGACATTAGAAACATAGAAAAGCATTCAAATGTAATCAGTACTTTAGTAAAGTAACTGAAATAGATGCACTATTTTAAATAGGGTAACTTGTAATCTGTAACCTATTACATTTACAAAGTAACCTTCCCAGCAATGCATTTAAATAACAGTGACTTGTCTTGACAAAAAACACAATGAATCTCCTCCAGGCCCTCGTCAGTGACAAACTCGTCTTCAGGGAAAGCTGCTGTTGTGATGCATTGCGCAATGACGGCATTTTATAATCATGATGCACAATTGTGTCACAACATCAAATCCCAGCAAAAAATGCATTTTATATATATTCATTTAGATCTGTTTGTAAAATAATATGCACAATATAATATACAAAATAAGTGTATTTTGAATACATTGAATAGTAAACTAGTAAAACTAGTAAAAATCCTCTTTCAAGGATTTCTGTAGTCTTTGAGCAGTGTATTAGTAGTTAGTGTGCTAAAAGTGCAGTTTGTATGTTTATATGAAATACATTTTTTACCTGTATTTTAATGAAGCATTGTGTTTTCAGGTTACAGAGTGATGATGTCCTGGAGAATTACTAGACTGGTATATTTGCAAGTTTTCTTACAGTGTACCAACCGATCAACAACCGCAGGTACAAGCTACTAACACAGTGTTTCATAAATGAACACGTATTATTATTACATTGAACAATTGCAAATATCACATGATGCGTGTACTGCAAGGCATCTTTGGTTTCCTCGTTTGTGTAATTCGGATGTGTCACTAATCAAAACTTGCTGAAAGTTGCCAAATGCATTTTTTTAAAGTTGCTAGGTGCTTTTGGAAGAACAAGCTGCTACGGTAGTCTAACTTTTAAATTGGTAAGTCGGCCACACTGTGACCTCGTCTGAATCCTCAGCACGTACCTGTCGAGGCAGACGGGAGCGAGCAGCGAGCAGATGAAGGCCCGGGCCTGCGGATGACAGCCGGTGTGAAGCAGCGTCCTCCATTCGTCCGAGCGAGGAACCGCTTCCTCCAGACTGCTGTGGCCCAGCAGGTTCGGCAGACGCATCTCCGAGTACGGCACGTCCTTGCAGACGCTCATCTGCGGCGGGACGGGGATGCAGCGTGTGGTCTGGCCCAGGTCGAAGGCCCCGGAGCGGGCCGCCAGAGAGACGAGGAGCAGCAGGAGAGACAGATCCATGATCCTGACGGTGAGTGATGCAGGAGCTGAGCCGGCTCGGGCTTTATATAGAGGAGGACAGATGTTATCAACGACACATCAGAGAGAGACGCAGACAGGAGATAACGGTCCAGACGGGGGACATTACACAACTATCAAAGAGAGACACACACACACTTAAGCTGCTGACAGAGACAACTCCATCAGGACAGTTACAGCTGCATCCAGATCACCTCACATGATGAACATTATATTAAATATTAATATCACATCTGAATACACAGAACAGTTACAGCTGCATCCAGATCACCTCACATGATGAACATTATATTAAATATTAATATCACATCTGAATACACAGAACAGTTACAGCTGCATCCAGATCACCTCACATGATAAACATTATATTAAATATTAATATCACATCTGACTACACAGAACAGTTACAGCTGCATCTATACGTCACATGATAAACATTATATTAAATATTAATATCACATCTGAATACACAGAACAGTTACAGCTGCATCCAGATCACCTCACATGATGAACATTATATTAAATATTAATATCACATCTGAATACACAGAACAGTTACAGCTGCATCCAGATCACCTCACATGATGAACATTATATTAAATATTAATATCACATCTGACTACACAGAACAGTTACAGCTGCATCTATACGTCACATGATAAACATTATATTAAATATTAATATCACATCTGAATACACAGAACAGTTACAGCTGCATCTATACGTCACATGATAAACATTATATTAAATATTAATATCACATCTGACTACACAGAACAGTTACAGCTGCATCCAGATCACCTCACATGATGAACATTATATTAAATATTAATATCACATCTGAATACACAGAACAGTTACAGCTGCATCTATACGTCACATGATAAACATTATATTAAATATTAATATCACATCTGAATACACAGAACAGTTACAGCTGCATCCAGATCACCTCACATGATGAACATTATATTAAATATTAATATCACATCTGACTACACAGAACAGTTACAGCTGCATCCAGATCACGTCACATGATGAACATTATATTAAATATTAATATCACATCTGACTACACAGAACAGTTACAGCTGCATCTATACGTCACATGATGAACATTATATTAAATATTAATATCACATCTGACTACACAGAACAGTTACAGCCGCATCTATACGTCCAGATCACCTCACATGATGAACATTATATTAAATATTAATATCACATCTGACTACACAGAACAGTTACAGCTGCATCTATACGTCCAGATCACCTCACATGATAAACATTATATTAAATATTAATATCAGTCAAGATGTTTGGTTGAAATCTGCTGTGATTTCTTGTGACTTGGTCAAAACACTGCCTAAAAGTTTTGTGCATTTATTATTTTTATCATATTTTTTGTGCATTATGCATCATACTCTTTCAAAAATATTTGTGCAAACATAATTGTTGTTGAATTTTTCAGTGCGTGATTAATGTATAAATTAATATCATCTGAGATGATAAAGCTGAACAGTAAATATTAAAATCACTCAAGAAGTTGGTTGAAATCTGCTGTAATTTCATCAAAAACACTGAAATATTAATACATTTTGTAACATTATAGTGCATCATATGTTTAGGTCATTTATAATAAAACTGAATTATAAATAATATTAGTCAATATGTTGGTTGAAATGTGCTGCAACTTCTTCCAAAACACTGTACAATATTTGAGAAAAACATTTTCTTGACAATTTAATAATAAATTAAATAGTAACAAAATATATGTGCAAATATATATTTTAGGTCATGATTCATTTAAATGTTCAAATGAATAAATCGGCCAATAAATAATAATAATGTCAGTTATTAATTTGTTGGTTGAAATCTGCTGCAGTTTCCTGCAATTTAGTCCAAACTACTGTCTACAATGTTTGTGCAATCATAATTAATATGTCACATTCTGGTGCATGATTTAAACATTCAGATCCGTTCAGATTCGAACGATTAATAAAGATAATATCAGATCAAATATTGAAATGTGCTTCAGTGTCCTGAAACTTAGTCTCTCTAAACTTCATTACATGTATTTGAATAAAATCTTTCTGCAATCTTAATTTTTGTGACGTTTGATATTTTATGACATGATTCATTTATATGTTTGAATCATTTATAATAAAACTGAGTGATTAATAATAATAATAATAATCAAGATGAAGTCTGTTGCACTTCCCCGTCTGCAATTTATTTAAAATTACTCACATTTCATCTCACATTTATTCAAAATAAAATATGTGTGCAATCATAATTGTGACATTTCAGTGCTTTATTTATGTTTAGATCATTTATTATTAAAACTGAATGATGAATAATAATACCAATCAAAGATTGCAATTAAATTTTTAAGTCAAAAACAGTCAGAAAACATATTTTTGTGATATTTTTCAGTACATAAATATAATTTCATCAAAATGCAAGTTTGTTTGCAAAGTATTTGCATCAATAGTTTGCCAATAATTGACGTATTTTAACTACACAGGACAATAACAGCTGCATCCATACGTCCAGATCACTTCACATGATAAACATTATATTAAATATTAATATCAGTCAAGATGTTGCTTGAAATCTGCTGCAATTTCATCAAAAACTCTCTCTGAAGTATTTACGCAAACATTGTTTTTGTGGCAATTTTGGTGCATGATTCATTTATGCATTCTGATCACTTCACATGATAAACATTATACATTTTTAAGTCAAAAACAGTCAGAAAATATATTTTTGTGATATTTTTCAGTACATAAATATAATTTCATCAAAATGCAAGTTTGTTTGCAAAGTATTTTCACCAATAGTTAGCCAATAATTGCCGTATTTTAACGAGGTATTTGTTTTCTGACTCGTCCAGTGTTCATGTCGGTCATGTTTGGGCTTCTGTGATCAGTATTGTCATGATTTCTTGGTCTGAATGCATCGATCTGATGTCGTCTTCTGTTATTCCAGCAGTGTCCGTGTGTGAGACGGATGCTGACGTCCCATGCACACATGGTTTGGGTCTGAAATGAATCTGACGGGCTGCGTGGAGTTGAGCTGAGCGTCTGGAGACCGAGCGGCGGGCAGACAGGCGTCTCCAGCATGAGCTTCCTCTGCCAGCGACAGCAGTCTGCTTTGATCTGACTGCATTCGTATGCGTGCTGCGGATGGAACCGGGCTTTGTCCCGCTAATGACTCCGCGTGCTTCACTGGATTATCTCACATTAGTGCTGCTGACATTTGCATTTACAGCCCTTCACTTCTCTGTCTTCCTGATCATTCCCTGAACACAGCACTAGATGTGTGCACACACTGTACTATCAGGAATTAATCATCAACTCTTCATTATTTAGTAAATAGAAAACACTTTCAACCATTTAAAGGTGAGACGACCTGTGACTTTAAATATTTTGACTAATTGTTATGACTTTTTCTGCCTTAAAAATGACAATTTCAGACTCGCAGAATGTGTTTTATTGGTAGTGGAGATTAATTTTATACAAATCCAGTGTATTAGCTTTATACACGCACTATACATTTCTAGTTCTAGCACTTTTGGACCAGTTATTCATTTCAAAATGACATTTAGATAAACAAAAATTAACAGTTTCATATTTTAGAGGGGAGAATAACTAGGAAAAATCATATTCACTATATTTCTGTGACTATTTTATTAATTTTTATGATTTTTACAGTGCCCAGAATGGCTTTTTATACTCTTAGAGGATGTTTTATTCATAATTGAAATTGTAAACAGATATCCAGTGTGCCAGATTTATACACACACACTATAATAGCATCGTTCCTGCACTTTTTGACCAATTATTCATTTCAAAATTACATTTAGATTAAAATAAGTGAATAATTTCATTGTTTTAGAGGGGAGAAAAACTAGGGAAAAGTCATATTCACTATTTCTGTTACTTCAAATATTGACTATTTTTTTAGTAGTTTTCAGTATAAAAAATATGCAAATGTACTATCAGCATTCCTGCACTTTTAACCAATCAGTTATTACAAATAATAATTTATTTTTACACATTGTTTTAACAATTTCAACATTTGAGAGGTGAGACTGACTAGAAATAACTACATTTCTCTGACTTCTATTAATTATTACTTCTCCAGTCCCAAAAATGGCAAATCTTAGACTCTCAAAATATGTTTCATGCATAAATGAAATAAAATAATTTTGCAATGTCCTGCCATATGACAAAGCATGATTTTAAACAGCGTTTTGCTGATTATGCATGCATTTGTAAAACTCTGTTTAGAATATTTGTACTTTTGAAATAAAATGCACACTTAAAATGAAGTATATTTCCCTTATATCTTTACTCAGATTTCAACCTAAATGCATGGTGCACGTGTCATTAGTCAGCTGCAGTCTTGAGTGAGTTGATCACACATAACTAAACGCACAGAAGAGGAACGGTGTGTCCAGACAGTGAATCTGAGGCGCTGGAGCCCTGTCTGGACTCTCTTTATGACTGAAGACAGTCTGGATGTGTGGCTCTTCTTCATCTAAAGTCTCCGGCTCTGCTCACGTCGGCCCCACTTTACTGCCCCGGACAGACGGCAGCTACCGAGGGACCTAACTGGGCAATTAGAGACACATACTCATTTAGGAGAACAATAGTGAGCGTGATTACCCCCCGCTGCTGTGTTTGGATGGCTCTAATGGGACAGCGTCTGCTTCATGTGTCTCGTGAGGAGCTGGAGCTGTGCTGAAGTCAAGCTAGTATGCAGGGTGCTGCTTTGGGACGTGACCATGTTGTGGACAGTTTTGTGAAGCAAGCTTTCAGTCAGTATTTATTAATATGTTAAATCAATTCTCACTCCAACTTTAGTTTGAGTCATTTTATGTTTCATTTGTTTTGTAATATTTTGTTTTATTTTTTTTCATCTTTTTATTTTCAGTAGTTGTCAAGGCAACATTTCTTATTTTAGTGTCATTTTTGTTACATCTAAGTTTTTAATCTAATATTTATGTTTTTCATTTTTCATGTCAGTTGATTTTTCGTTTGAAAGCAGTTTATATAATTTTATACTATTATATATTTATTACTGATATACTATTATAGTTTTTGTTAATATTTTGAATGTTTACTTTTCATTATTTCTGTTTTCACTTTAATTGTAGTCCGTTTGTTGTGTGTTTTTGTTGTTTTTATTAGTTTTATAAAAAAGTATTATATAGCTATAATTTATTTAATTATATTTTATTTCAGTTTTAGTAACTCAGTATACATAGTATATATACTGCAGAACTAGTAAGACTATTGTGTGTGTGTGTGTGTGTGTGTGTGTGTGTGTGTGTGTGTGTGTGTGTGTGTGTGTGTGTGTGTGTGTGTGCGCGCGCGGTGTGTGTGTGTCTCTGTGTGTGTGTGTGTGTGTGTGTGTGTGTGTGTGTGTGTGTGCGCGGTGTGTGTGTGTGTGTGTGTGTGTGTGTGTGTGTGTATGTGTGCGTGTGTGCGTGCGTGTGTGTATGTGTGCGTGTGTGCGTGCGTGTGCGGTGCGTGCGTGTGTGAGTGAGAGAGAGAAAGATAGAGAGAGAGATGGATGATCAGTCATTGATGTGAGCGTGTGTGCTTGTGTTGTGTGTGTGTGTGTGTGTGTGTGTGTGTGTGGGGGGGGGGGGGGGGGGGGGGGGGGGCATGTTTATGTGGTTTATGAGGACACAAATTTGTATAATGACATGGGTATAACACAGGTATTACAAGGAGAAGGTGATTTATGAGGACATTTTCAGTGTCCCCATAATTTAAAACGCTTATAAATCATACAGAGTGAGTTTTTTGGGGGAAAGTAGAAATGCACCGTCTCCTGTGAGGGCTAAGTTTAGGTGTAGGGTAGGTGTAGGGCAATAGCACATACAGTTTGTACAGTATAAAAACCATTACGCCCATGGAGAGTCCCCGTAAACCATAAACACCGATGTAAATATTTTGGCAATTCAAACTATTTTCATTATTTCAAGAGCATATATGAAGGCAACCCTTTCTATTTATTTAAAAAAAATATGTGAAAATAGAAATAGACTGCACTATATTGTAGTGCACAATACATGGTTTAAGACTGCAATCAAACAAGTTGCTTAGAATATAACATTTGTCAAAATATGAGCATAAATCATAACAAGAGCACATTTACTGCCAGCAGGGTGCAGTGTAGATGTGTTTGTGTTGTTTATCAACAGCAGAGGGCAGTAGAGACTGATAATAGAGTTTTATTATCGTGTATCAACAGTAGGTGGAGTAACAGAGTAGAGTTATGTATTCTGTGTCACCAGCAGAGGACAGTGTAGAATTATTTTGGTCCATTCATACTGGAATTGTAGATTGAAACCCTCTCTGGCATGTTTAATTGAGTTAAATTAATCAGCGATATTAATCAGGTGAGAATGTAACGCTGTGAGTCGCAGATGATCTACAGTGTTATTTACTGTACAAACGTCATTCTCACAACTCCTTTATGACGTTTCACTTCAGTCCCTCACAGCCGCATGTTCAGTCCTTCCACAAATTAATAAATACACATTTCCATCCAATAAATACAGTGTTTCTACAGTGTGCTTGTCCTCATTTCGTCATATGCTACATTCTGCTAGGTTTCTTAGCACTTGTTTTAAATGAGCGATAATTAATGATAATTACTACCCTCTAAACCAAATCCCTGAAGTAACCTTTGGACATTTTAATGAACATTTTATTAAACCGTTTCCTCCCAAAGGTTCCCACAATGTTCAGTTTTAATCCAATATATATATATATTAATAAAGTTAACTGATAGACTACTTAACATGTTTGTTGTGTTTTCTGCAATAGCATCGTAGTCTCATACTTGAAGTGAATTGATGTAAATACATGAAAATCTGTCTCATTTTTGTATGAGGAATATCTAAACCACTATTGGCTAGTACTAAACTGTACCGTGGTAATATCACGTTATCAATGCACTGTCTGAAGTACTTATATTTATACGGACTTGTATCAAGTATTACCTCTTGGCCTTTTTTGGACATCGCTTTTTTTGTAAAGGTAGGTTAGGGTTTAGGTAAAAAAAGGTACTTTGCTCCTTAAACAAATTTGACTTATTTTGCAATATTACTAATAATGCAGTCGTCTTGAAGTGGATCAGAAAAGTTCATCAAAGTTGTCCCGAGACACGAATGCATTTTGTTTTTAGATTTTAGGACAACTTTGATGAAAGGTTTTGATTTACTTCAAATGTTGACAATAGTGTAGTAATAATAATAATAATAATAATCAGTTAACTTCATTTCTGTTTTGTTCAGATTTTGTTCATAAAACAGACACACAAAACTTTGGCCCAAAAACAAATTTATCTTATTGTTTAAATAATAATAAATATCTTGTTAACTTTATTTCTGATTCAGTTTTGTTCATTAAAAAAAATAAAAATAAAAATAAACCTTGCCCCTAAAACAAATGTAACTTATTTTTGGTATAATGATAAAGACACTACTAATAATAATATTAATACTCATAAATAAATAAATAAATACCTTGTTAACTTCAGTTTTGTTCGATTCTAAACAAACAAACAATGAGTGTCTCGTGTGTCTTTAGGTTTCACACTCGAGCGCGTACGCACAAGTACACACACACACACACACACGCCCGTGCGCATGCGCAGTCTCCGCCTGCAGCTCGGTCCGTGGCGGCTGCTGCTGCTGTTTCTGTCCGCCGCACCGAGAATCTCCGTGTTTTTCCGCTGCGTTCTCGCCCGCCGCCGTTTATATGTCCGAACCCGTGCGCCGGGCCCGTGCTGCTCGGTCCGTTCTCCCGGTAAAAGGCTCGTCTGATCTCGGCTCCGGGCGTTATGCGCTCAAATGAGGCCTACATGCTGAAGCTGTCCTCTTCCTCCTGTTCCTCCTCCTCCTCCTCGCATGCATGAATCTCACCGTGATGGCTGATGATCAACAACAACAGCCCGGTGTTCCCGGAGCGTCCCTGCAGAGCCCCGAGGCGACGGCGCTGCAGTACAACAAGATCAAGAATTCAATTTGGTAAGAGATCCGATCTGGGTCCGATCTCAAAAACACTCGTCTCTGCCCTCAGAGAGAGAGAGAGAGAGAGAGATGCAGCTCCTTGCGTGCATATGACGGGTTGCGCTTGAATCAGGGTGTCTGGTTTCGGTGCATGCGATGTTTGATTGTTTACATGGGATGTCTGATGTTAAATGGACAGCAGGCCTGTATTTCAGTGCATGAGTTGTGTATGATTTCGTTGCATGGCATATCTGGCTTCAGTGCATGTGATTATGGCTGGTTTGAATTGCATGAGATTGTCTGATTACATTACATCTGATGTCGGATTTTTATTGCGTGGATTTTGTAATGGCACTGCATGGGATGTCTGATTTCATTGCATGCTACATCTGATCTCAAATGCAAGTGATACATGATGTCATTGCATGTGACTGTTTCAAAGTCTGTTTCTATTTTCATTGCATTTGAATGCTTGAATATATTGCATGGGATGTCTGATTTCAAATAATAACTGGTTTCAGTGCATGGGGATGTCTAATTTCTGTGCATGCAATGTTTGATTGTTTACATGGGATGTCTGATGTCAAGTGGACAACAGGCCTGTATTTTAGTGCACGGAGATGTCTGATTTCATTCCAGTGATTGTATGATTTCGTTGCATGGCATATCTGGTTTCAGTCATGCGATTATGGCTGGTTTATACATTACAATGCTTGGATCTGATGTCGGATTTAATTGCATGGGTTTTCTAATGTCACTGCATGGGATGTCTGATTTCATTGCATGCTACATCTGATTTCAAATGCAAGTGATACATGATGTCATTGCATGTGACTCTTTCAAAGTCTGTTTCTATTTACATTGCATATGGATGCTTGCATTTATTGCATGCGATGTCTGTTTTCAAATAATATCTGGTTTCAATTCATGGGGATGTCTGATTTCATAACAGGAATTGTTATTTTGTTGCATGGCATATCTAGTTTTAGTGCATGTGATTATGTATGGTTTATGACTCCATTAGATTGTCTGAGTTTATTTATGTATTTTCTAATGTCACTGGGCTGATTTCTGATTTCATTTGGATGTCTGATTTAATTTCTTGCATATGATATCTGATTTTCTAGCATTTATTTGTCACTGCATGGTATGTAATTGCAAAGGATGTCTGATTTCATTCCATGGCGCATGTAATGAATGAATGCATGTGATTATGTCTGATATTTAATTTTCATTGCATTTGAACGTCTGATTTCAGTTGCAATGGTTGCGTGACTTCAATGCATGGGGGTGATGTCTGATTTTGATCTCATGGATTTTCTGATGTCTTTGAACAATATTTAAAATCTGATATGCCATGCAATGACATCAGAAAATCAATGAGATAAAATAAGACATAATCTCCATGCATTAAAATCATACATCCAAATGTAATGAAATCAGACATGCCATGCAGTGACATCAGAATATCCTAGCAATTAAAACAGACGTCCTAATGCAATTAGAAATCCGACTTAATCATATAAGATCAGACATAAGATATTCCATGTAAAGGCCTCAGACTTCATGCAATGACATCAGAAAACCAATGAGACATAATCAGACAACGTCCCCATGCAATAAAACCAGGCGTTATATCCAAGCAATAGAATCATTGCAATGAAATGCATCAGACATACTTGCATTATTTGCATTTTAAATTAGATATGCCATGAATTGATAATTAATACCTGATTTGAGTGCACATGATTGTCTGATTTCTAATTGCATTTTGCGTTATCTGTTATTATAATTACTTTGATATGATGTCTGATATTATTGCATGGATTTCTGATGTCATTGCATGCCATATCTTTTTTTCAAATGCTAGAAATAACTGATGTCAGTACATGATGTGACCATAACAAAGTCTGTTTCTAATTCGATTGCATGTGGATGTCTGATTTTATTGCTTGAATTGTATTTCAGTTGCACAGGGATGATGTCCAATTGCCTTGCATGAATGTTTGACGTCTGAAGTCCACTTGCACCTAATATCCTATATTAGGAATGCAAAGTCGGCAACACAAAGCTCCACAAATATCAAAAGATTTATTATTAAAAAACTATCACATAGCGTGTACCGTTTCGAGCATGCAGGCTCTTCATCAGACCAATGAACAACACTGATATGCCACTTTTCATACACCTCCATGCAGGTGATCAAAAGGTCACATGACCTAATACAAAACTATCATAATGATACCCCAACAAATAAACCAAAACAGAAAAAAGAAACACTTTTTTTAAACATTAAAAACGGAACATATAAAGATAATCAAAATACAATTCTCAAACAATTTAACAGCATTAAATAATACCTACATACGTAAATTCAACCAGTACCATCAAAACCTTTATTAAAGCCATATAAATAGAATATATATAAATTAAAGAAATGGACGGATATCGAAGTCCTCATTTAGTCCTCTAGGGGACAACATCTCTAATGTGAAAATGCAAAAAGCCTCACATTGTAAAAGTAATATATTGATGGACACTTGACCACCTCTATTCCTTAAATCTTTTGATATTTGTGGAGCTGTGTTGTTGCCGACTTTGCATTCCTAATATGCTTCTACTTGTTTTTTAGTCGAGCACCCATTTGAGATCGATGTTGCTTACTCTTTACTACCTAATATCCTATAAAATCAGATTTTAGAGGGAACTTAATATGCTTAATTTCTCCAGAAACAATAGACGAGGTGTAGAAACACACCTGCCCTGACTCGACCTTTGACACGGTCATTAAGAGTTAAAGTAGAGCCGGTGCTTTGTCTACGAATGCTTTTATCTTAAACAAGCGCAACCACCTCCAAGAAATGCTCCGCCTGTTATCAGGAACTCAGCAGCATGCCCCCCCCCCCCACACACACACACACACACACACACACTGTGTTCATGCTCGAAGCACAACTGCTCTAATACTCAGCTTTTCTTGGTTTACAGCAAATCTGTACAATCAAAAGTGGAGGGTATATTGGTAAGTCTCTCATGTTATTAATTATGAACGTTTACATTTAGATTCTGCATGAGCGATGTTCAGAGTTGTTGTTTAAAATGTGAATTAATTCTATATTAATGCAGCAAGATGCAACGTTGCGAAGTGTAAACTGTGATAAACTATAACACTTGGTCAGTAAATTAAAAATATTATTTATAAATGTAACTATTTATTAATATTGAAGTTTATTGCTATTACCAATGTTTATAATTAGAGATAATATTTGCTAAATATTGCATTAAAAAAGTTACATATTATACATTTGTCTTTTTGTAAAAATGTTTTTATGGGAATAGCTAAGATTTTCTATCAAACGAAAAACACATATCTAATATATAATGATATAAGAAAATACTGTTCAATTATTGGATATTGTTTTCTCAATTTTTCCTAAAATCTTTTTTTTTATTCTCCTACTGAATTTACCATGAAAATAGGTTTTCTGGAGATATGGTGTTAAATCATAAAAACGAGCATCTTGTTGATTCTTCACACTGAAGATGTAAGGTCAAGCCGAGCACATTGCATCATGGGATACAGTAGTGTGCATCAAGTGCTCTAGCTGTATAATGCACACTTAGGCAAGTGTTAAGTGCATACAGACAATTAGCACAGCATGCATGCTGCAGTGATAGTACGAGTAATTGTGGTAGTACGTTATTAAAAACATTAAAAAATGCATATTCAACGTTCAGTTTTTAGACGTGCAAGCATTGCATTTACACAAATGTGTTTATGAATTGTTTTGCATCTGTGAATGTGAATGAGGTCATTAGTTTGTGAGTCATTTCATTTTAAGACAATTCTGATCGTGTGAAGAATATGATAGTGATATTCATTACTGTCTGATGGTGTGATTTATTTTTAGTCCCTGCACTCGTGTGTGTGTGTGTGTGTGTGTGTGTGTGTGTGTGTGTGTGTGTGTGTCTCTATGTGTAATGTGTGTGTGTGTGTGTGTGTGTGTCTCTGTCTCTCTGTGTGTGTGTGTGTGTGTGTGTGTGTGTCTCTTTGTGTGTGTGTCTCATCTGAAGGCCGCTCACTTTTATCAAAACAGAGCTGTTGAGTTACTCACAGTTATTGTCAACAGCCACGTCTGTATAGTCATTTATTATGATATAATTGATATTATAGCAACTTTCATAACTAAATATGAATAAACTGCAAGTAACACATTTAAATTAAAAATGACATTTCAATGAAGAAAGACTGAAATAGTATTTCCTTGTCAAATGTACTCCACTAATCTTTGTTTTTATGTACATCTTTGTGAAATCATTTTTACAGTGTATCTGAATTTTAATGCGAAATCTTTAATATTATCATGTTTTCAACAAAGCGTTAACATGTTTTTTATTTGAGTTTGAAATACCAGCATTTTTTTTATATTTTAAAGTACTAACATATTTTTTTACATTTTAAACAAAGTACTGACATGTTATTAACATTTAAAAGGACTAAGTGTTTTTTTTACCATTTTAAAATATTTTTTTACATTTTAAACAAAGTACTTTGCATGTTTTTTTACATTTTAACTTTTTTTTATATTGCAAGTAATAACATATGTTCAACAAAGTTTTTTTGCTTTAAAAAAAAAGTAGTAACGTGTTTTATATATATATTTTTTTTAATACTAAGTATTTTTTTTATTATTTATTTATTTATGTATTTATTAAATACTAAGGAATTTTTTTTTTTTTTTTTTTTTTTTTTTTACACAAAGTACTGATGTTTTTAACGTCTTAACAATAATAGCATTGTTAGTTTTTTTGGACATACTGGATTTTATAGCTAAAAATACTCTTTTGACCATATTTGATATGCATGACATTATTTTTGCATTAATCTAAAAACAGTTGTTGTAGACAAGTAGATTCTGAATATTTAAAGCAAAAAGCACCAGTGTAACAATATGTTATATTTGTAAATTGCATTGTGTAAAATATTTAAATTCTGTCTGTTTAAAATTACATTTTTGCTATTTATTTTTTATTAATCGCTTAAGCTACAAGGACAGTTGAACTGATTTATAGAAATTAACTTAACTTGTATATTTGTAATTTTCATTAATATTTGTTATATCACCTAGCCCACTTGTACCGTGGAAATTCTGTGATCATATAAATGTCATGGTGTTTGTGTATGGTAATAAGTCAACCAAACATAAGTAACACTGCTCAATTTACAAGGTCCACCTTAAAATCAGCGTGAAGCACCGAAATAAACATGTTTGCGCATATGAAGGATATTTTACGTAGATATTGGGACACAAGTACAAAGCCTTGTTTACATCATAGCTAATAGTTTAGCAACCAAATATTGGATGGCAAAAATTTAAACATGTTGATGTCGAATGAGAGGCTCGTGAGCCCAATGCTGTTTAGTTTCACTTTAATAAATTCATTTCAGCTTGACGTTGTATTCTGTTTATAATGAATGCTACTATATCCCAATTAGTGTTTTACTTCATAGTTTAATATATAACTTTATAGGTACTCATTTTTTCATTCTTGTTCTGTAATACCGTTAAATTTAAAGGGTTTGTTGTGGATTAAGGAGAACTAAATAATCTATATAGTGTTTATAATGTTTCGTATATTTACTGGTATTTAATATACATATAAATTAATGCCTTCGTTTGTAATTATAAGGTTAATTACTGTTTTTAGAGTAATATCACTTCTTCTTTTTGGCCGTGTTTCGTTTCTCCGTGTCGTAAACCCGAGGGGCGGGGCTTCTAAACCGGGGTGTTTTTAGGGGCGTGATATTCAAATGACGATTATTTTCAGCCGCCACATTACGGCATACAAACGTTTCATAAATCACACGTGAACTCTGTCATAATCTGATTTGTGCGCTCGGATCTGCGCTCGCTTCTACGTTAGATTGATAAACGAGACCCAATGTGTTTTGTTGCTCAGTGATCAGCTGTACAGCCAATCAGACGCAAGATATCTATACATCATATTGCATTAGAATGATGCTTACCAATAATCACAGTCATTATTGAAGGTGTCTAGTAGCATAATAAAGCCTTTAAAGAGTCACACAGAATAAGAATAAGGCTGGGTGGAAGGATTTATGAGGCTACCTGGTACATTTAGGAAATAACAGTGAATTGTCTTTTATTTTTTTATTCACTTTCATTGGCTGTCAAGCCTCACCCCATTCATGAGCGCCGGTTTCTCCTAGCAACAAAGAGGCGAATAGGAGTAGGTGAGAGGAATTCATTCTCACCAGCCAATTAAATGCGAGGTGGGCGGAGCCTGTACTGAAACGACGTGTTGCCAGTGTGTCAGCATTGACATGCATGTTTGCTGTCAGGGTTTACATGGCAACCGGGTAAGAGCAGGGCAGGATTGCAGGTTTGCTGCTGGTCTTATGCGCAGACACACTTCGGTACTGTGTGCCTGGCTGACTCGAGGAGCTCTGGCTCTCCTCGTATAATACGGCAACCTTGCGGAAATGAATGCAGGAGAAGACAGTGTGTGATAATGCTGTGGGAATATTGTGCATGATGATAATTTAGTCAAATGATTGCACTTTCACAAATTAAAAAAGTGTGAGGTTTATTTGATCTTTCTACATTATGAAAACATTATAAAATATTCATTAATACAATTGTTTGATAAGTTAAGGTTTTTCTGTTTTTCGCAAACAATACAGTCGATAGTTTTATAGCAAGTATCACAGACGATGCTTAAATAATCAATAAGTAAAAATCACAATCATGACTAAAATATGATTAATCTTGCAGCCATGGGAAGTCATTAAATCATTAAAATAATAATAATAATATTTTTTTTAAATCCCTGCAAGTTTCGCATGCAAATATCAGAAAAAATATAATTTTAGCTGATTTTAACAGTTTTATTACATTTAATTCCTTTGCATAAATGTTGCACATGCTAGGTTTTTGTTTTTTAGAGTAAAAATATAACGTCAAACTTTCCTGAAATTAGTGTGACTGTATCTGATTAATGAAGCAACGTTGTAACATGATGCTTTACTATAAATTGTATTATTTAAACAAGGTGCCGATTTGCTAAAACAAGCAAAATATATATTTTATTTTCCACATCAAAACAAACTTTTATTGGAAAAACTATTGTTCTCAAAAATATTGTGTGACTAATTATTTTTTGGGGGGGGGAATACATTTAGGTTAGTCATAGAATTTCACTGATTTAACACTTTAATCACATGTAATACCTGCACGTGACTGTTAACATGATGTGATTTAATAAATAATGCGAAATGCACTTGTCTCATAATCCTTGCATTGTTCATTCACACAGCAAGATGTTGAGAAATTCACAGATATCGAAAAGCTCTACCTCTACCTTAAGTTGCCTTCTAGTCCCAGTGGTGGCAATGACAAAAGGTACATATTCATTTTTATCTACATTATTCCTTTCCATATCCCCCTCCTCTCCTTTTATGATTTCAACACCTCATGAACCATTTGTGATTTTTGTGCTTTGCAAATCAAATACACTCATATGTCTGATAATTATGATTCAGTTGTTTACATTCAGTGAAACGTTCATATATGAAATGCATTTATGAAACAAGATCAAAGCATATGCAAGTATATATTTGTTTGTAATATTGACTAATTTTGCATTTGTTGTCAGCTTCACATTGATTCATAATTCATTCAAGCTAATCATTTCACCATTAAAATTGATTTTGTGTAAATTATGACATTGCAATACCAAGCTTCCTGTGTTTTATCATTTGTTTCCCCTTATCTGTCCATAATGTCAACCCCTCTTTCCCAACATGATGTCCAATAGAACTGAAAATCAGAGGGGCTCTGCAAGTCCTGCAATATGGTACTACAACTTTAACTATATTAAAGGGAAAATTATTTTGAAGTAATATGTAGCATGATATATTATACAGGACCAACAGACGTACACACAGCTTTCTGGTGGTCTACCATCACTGTTTCAAGTCTTTCTTTCCCTCTGTTTTCCCAATAGCGACCAGAACTCCATGTCGTCCAGCCGGACTCAACAGATGTACGCGTTCAACTGGATCCGAAATCACTTGGAAGAGCACCCGGAAACCTCACTGCCAAAACAAGAGGTGTACGATGAATACAAGTGAGGGATTTAACTCTGCAGTGATGGACAGAGGTTGTGTTTGCTTATACTCATCAGTTTCTCATGCTGTGTTTTAGGAGTTATTGCGACAATCTGGGCTACCATCCTTTAAGCGCAGCTGATTTCGGAAAGATCATGAAAAACGTTTTTCCGAACATGAAGGCACGCCGTTTGGGCATGAGGGGGAAATCAAAATATCCTTTTGTGTGGGGAAAATCTTATATGTTTTTCTATACTGTAGATTGCAATATTCAATGCACCTAATGCATGACAATATTTGCTTTTGAAACATTTTGTATGCATTGAGAATTGTTGTGAACCTTTACAATGCATTACGTACTGCTACAGCGGGCTGAGAAAAAAAGCATTTGTACACATGCCGTTACTCCCTAACCTGGACTTGCACAAATCAGGAGAGGGGGTCAGTATCCTGCTCCTGTCAAATCCAAAACGAGATTCAGAAAAAAAATGTTTTAAATACCTTAATTACAACCACATTATGGGCAGGTTTGATAAGCAAATCCCCTCTTATCCCTCCTCTTCTTTAGTGTGAAATGTTGGAGTCAACTGGACAGTCTCCTAGTGCTGAGGATGAGATGCGTTCGGCAGCTTGCGGTCTGGTTTGCGAATGGGCTCAGAAGGTTTTGAGTCGCCAGTTTGACAGTGTGGAGGAACTGGCACGCTTTCTTCTAAACAGTCATTATATAGGCACTAAGTCCATGGCAGCTCTTACTGTTATGACTGGAATCCCAACAGGCACGAAACAAAAATTAACTTGCATACAAATCTAGATGATGGATGAAAATGCTGATTGTAGCAGCTACAACAAAATATGTTCATTTCTTGTTTCTAACTTGAATCTCTTTGATAAAAACCAGGTATGAAAACCCCTACGCCTGTCTCTGCCTTTGTTCCAACTGGTGAAGTCAACTCATTCCAGCCCCAAGTGAAGACCCTCCCTTCACCTTCTGTAGATGCCAAACAGCAGCTTCAGCGGAAGATCCAGAAGAAACAGCAGGAGCAGAAGCTCACCTCTCCTTTGCCCACCGATGTCCAGGTCAGAAGGGCAGAGGCTGGCACACCTGGCCCTGGATCCAGCTTGACCTCTGGAAGTCCTGCACTACTGTCCCCTCAACAAACCATAGGCATTGTGGTCACTGCTGTTCCGAGTCCTATCACAGTAAGGACATTTTGGTTGATAGCAAGGTATGGAGGATTTGACATTTCTGAATGGACAAATTATTTAGATTGTGCCTTTGTTTGCAGGTTCAGAGAAACAGGCAAATAATGACCTCTCCAAGTCCTGTTGGGGCAGCAGAGGGAAAAGTTGTACCTGTTAACTTCCAGGTTGTGACACAATCTGTTAAGCAGTCTCCAAAAACACCCCAAAATATCCCTGCCAGCCCAGTCGGTGACAGGTTGGCTAGACACCGATATGCTCAGATTTTACCTAAACCATCTGTCACAAGCGCCATTGCCCTTCGTTCACCCCCAACGCTCCTCATCACCAACAGTCCCATCAAGACGGTGATGCCCACATCCCATGTTAGCTCTGTAAATGTGGTCAAGATGACTGCAATTTCATTAGCACCTAGCAGTAGTAGTAGTACTCCTACCCCGTTGCGACCTGCTTCAATAGGTGTCAGTAGCACAGCTTCCCTGGAAGAATCCAGCCAAACCCATCAAGGTCAGAATGGGGCATCTGTCATGTCTCTTCAGTCATATGGGAAAGCTGGACGTCCCTCCACGACCCAAACCCCATCAGTGTCTACTGTTACCAATGAGGTAAAAGTGACATTTGAAGCTGTGAATGACAGTAACTCAGCTACTGCTGTTGATAAACAAAGCACTGCATCAGGGGCAAATACAGGACTAAAGAACGAAAGAGCCACTACATTCAGGGCTTCCAGTGAACCCTCTCTTCTTATTAAGGCGTCCCCTGTGCCTGAGAGAGTGGCAAGGGCCAAGAGTGACTCTACAACCCCTTCAAGTACAATCAGGGGGGCTCTTGCCCCGAGCAGCAATAACAACAACGATCAACCAGAAAATACTTTGTATTTAACTGTTACTAGCCAGAATGTAGACGCGGAATTGTCATCCATTTGTGCGGTGGCAACTGCAAGCACTTCTTCTAAAGATGCTTGCCTAGGTCAAAAGAGCCCTCGAAAACGCTCTGCATCTGTTTTGGAAAACCATACAATCCCAGTTAAAAGAGTATTCATTTCCCAGCAACCTTGGGATGTAAGCAGCTATACCAAGCCTGGGATTGTAATAGCAACTAAGAAGATTCAGAGACCTGGCACCCCAGCAAGACCAGAGAGCGCTCCATGCAAAGTTACACTAAAACAGAGTAGCTCTCTTCCGTCTCAAATCTTGGCTCTTTCTGACACTCCCATTGGAGCCCTGTACAACTCTCAGACTCTTCAGAATCTTCAGAGCTCTTCACAAATCGAGAATGAAGATGCTGATATTAGCCTGAATGAAACTGCTTCTGGTAATAGCACAGCTGTACTGCAGCAAATCCCAAGTCACCAACAGATCAGCAGTGACGTTTCTCAGGAGGTATCTGCTGTAAGTGAGCTCAAGAGTTCGCTGCAAGACTACTCGCAACAGATGCAAATAGAATACAAGCAGATTGCAGCTAATCCTTTACCGTTGATGGCCAAGGCAACTGCGACCACCAGTCAGCTCACTCTTCAGCAGGACATTGTTGATTTTACTGGAGCCCAAGCAAGCATAGACTATTTCCCCTTCAATGATGATGATATGACCCAGGACAGTATTGTTGAAGAGCTTGTACAGATGGAGGAACAGATGAAGCTGAATAGCAGCTTACAGTCCTACCTGAGTTGTGTTGAGATATCCCTCCAAGGTCAAGCCACAGTTGGCCAAGGAACAATCCTGTCACCCCATCAGACAAGTACACAGTTCTATCATTCCTCCCACAGTAGCGCCACTCCAATCCACACGCCAACTCCGACGCCCACTCCGACACCAACACCTACTCCGACTCCTACCTCCGAGATGCTACCAGGGGGGCATAGCTTGACCAGAGAAAGCCCTTGTTCTCGAATGACTACTGTTACCCCAGTGGATAGCATCTTAGGTGGGCGCCATACACCCATCAGCACTCCACTGTCAAACTGCAGCAGCAGTGTTCCTCCGAGTCCCATTGAATGCCGAAATCCCTTTGCGTTCACTCCTATAAACTCCAGTATAACTGGATATCATGATGGTAGCGTTGTATCCAGCAGTCCAGTGAAACCCATGCAAAGGCCAATGGCCACTCACCCAGATAAAGCCAAGCTGGAGTGGATCAACAACAGGTATAACAGTACCGCAGGATCTCCCATTATCTCCACCAGCTCCGCCATTGGTATCCTGCCCAGTTACCAGGATCTGGTCGAGGACCACTTCCGTAAACCTCATGCTTTTGCCATCCCAGGTCAATCTCTCCAGTCTCAGTCAAGGCTTCAGGACGGAAACTTGGGAATGTTGACAAATGTTTCTCCAGTGCAACAAGGACAACCAACCACCCCTAGTAGCAAGCAAGAAAGTTTTGCCATCCCAGCTCCGTTGGACAACAAAGGAGCAGGAAGCACATCTGGATCTGGAGGGGGAACCTTCAGGTGTCGCAGCGTTAGCCCGGCAGTTCGCCAGCGTAACCTTAGTGGCACCACTGCACAAACAGTCACCACCCCACGGTCTGTTGTTTCTCCCTTTAATTGCCCCCTGACATCTGAGGTCCTGAACATTTTGTCCAACAACCAGTCTGTTGTCAGTGCCAGCAGCTTGGCCCAGAGGAGCCAGTCAGTTCCACTGAACATCATGATGCAGTCTGAGCTGCTGCCCGTCAGTCACCAGATGCAGCAAAGCAATAGTGCTAAGATCACCACTGTGCTCCTTAGCAAGCTGGACACAGATGGAGATGATGCAATGCGAGGGCTTGGCATAAATAACCTACCAGCCAATTACACAGCACGGATGAACTTAACCCAAATTCTGGAGACAACACAGGGCTTCTCCGGAGGCCCCAACTCTCAGAACCAGCAGCTGCCTCTGGACTCAAGCCCTTCGTTAATTGACTTCCAGCAGACGGGTTACCTCATAAGCACGGAGGAGGAACAAGTCACCTTCTCCAGTGGTGACAATCAAGCACAATCGGGCTCTGGACTGCAACAGCAGGAAGAGCAGCTTCAACTCCAAGAACCGCAGTTGGAGCTGCAAAACCAACAGCTACAACTCCAGAACCAACAGCTGCGACTTCAAGACTCACCGTTGCAACTCCAGAACCAACAGTTGCAGTTGCCAGACCAACAACAGTTACAGGATGACCCAGATCTCAGCCAGCAGCACTTGTTTCCCCAAACCTCGCAGCAGGTTGTGGAGCAGCAACAGCAGCTTGACTTCAACACTACGGTCAAGGATCTCTTGGGGGAGGACAGCCTCAACCCTAGTTCACAACTCATTGGACAAGTGGCGTCAGAACTCAGTGCTGTGGCCTCTGACTTTTCCAGTGATATCCGGTTGACTTCTGACCTTTCGAGTAGCATTACTGACCTGAACACTTTGGACCCCAACTTGCTGTTTGACCCCAGTCAGCAGCAGGATCAATATGAAGATGCCACACTGGAAGAACTGAAGAACGATCCTCTGTTTCAGCAGATTTGCAGCGATACTGTGAATTCTGCTGGTTTCGATTGGCTGGAGAATAAAGACCAGCCGACTGTAGAAATGTTGGGATAATATTATTTCCTGTTCCTTTACTGTTGATGTTGCTGTTGTCGTCGTTGTTTATATTTATGGTTTCTGTTCTGCGTTTTGTTTTTTGTATTGCGATGTTTTGTGTATCCTTTACGTACAAAAGTATTGAATGATGTGTCTGTGCAGCAAAAATCTGGATGCATTGGACTGTCCAGTTTAAAGTGCCAGCCTGAGGTAAATCTCTTACAGGCACGTGCTATATCTGAATTTTTTACAGTTGTTTGGTTTGTATTCTTGTTGTATGATTTCATGGATCATTCCATTCATTTCTCCCCATTCAGAAGTCGTTTATACAGGTGCATCTCAATAAATTAGAATGTTGTGGAAAAGTTCATTTATTTCAGTAATTCAACTCAAATTGTGAAACTCGTGTATTGAATAAATTCAATGCATACAGACTGAAGTACTTTAAGTCTTTGGTTCTTTTAATTGTGATGATTTTGGCTCACATTGAACAAAAACACCATCTCAACAAATTAGAATACTTCATAAAACCAATAAAAAAATACGTCTGTATGCATTGAATTTATTTAATACACGAGTTTCACAATTTGAGTTGAATTACAGAAATAAATGAACTTTTCCACGACATTATAATTTATTGAGATGCACCTGTAATGGATGGTCAGATATTTCCTCTGGTTCCAGCTGATAGTAAAGTACGTTCAGTATAGTGAGACATTACCTGGTGCACAAGCATATCCCTTTTATAGATTTCCTTCCTTTAAAACCATAGTAGACATTGAGAAACTGCATGCAAAATTTGCTCTTGTATTTCAATGAAATGCAATATTCCAAGTGACGAATGGTTGACTTTGGGGAATCACCCTTTCTAGACAGTTGTCTTAGCATCCTATAATGTGGCTTTGTGAGTTTCCAAAAGATTTCAAAAGAGTGCCCCAAATACCGTAAGTACAGTAGAGGTGAAATAACACATCAACATATCGTCAATCAGTCAGTTCAATGAACTGCGAAGATCTTAGGTGCTACTTGGTGCTGACTTAAAGAATCACATTTACTGTACTTTTCATCAGCCGTCATTTGTTTTGTCAAAGTGATTTTACACATTTTGGAGGAAAAAGGTATTTAAGGCCATAATACTTGTACTGTTAAATCCAAACTGTTGGGAAGGATGAGATTTAGGTTTGTTTTATTCCAAAAAAATGGGAAGATAAGACTCCTCTGCCTTATTTCCAGAGTCTACGGCCTTATTCCATCTCATTAAAGGCAGAATTCAAGAATTTCTTAGAATGAAGACTTGGTGCACTTTTCGTGAATTAGCAGTTCTCCGTGTTCAGATGGTTGTAGGCTTTTGGCATATCATTTCAAACTGGTAGTGATGATGGTATGGTGATGGCTAGATATTCTTACCAACTCGAGATCAACAGGCAAACCTGTGTAGTTTCTCCAGCCTTAACTCCATACCAAAGAGCAGCTGAGGAATAACAAGAGATCGCGATCCGTTGAGCTTTCCATCTTCAGTCGCCCGTCATCTAAAAGAGATCTTGACTGTTTCAGTTCAATTTTACAGTAAGTGAATTCGCATTTGTGTAAATTATGTATATGGCGGATGTATAGATGGGGAGCATGTTGTGTAAGTTCACGAAGGCTACGTTTCTAGGCTAGTAGTGCGACATTTGTAAAAAGGACATAGTTGTTATCATGAGATTTCCATTTTATCAAGATGCTAATGGTGAGGATTTGTAGGTAGATTCGAGTGCCCTTAAGAAGAAAACGCTGATCATAACGAGTCCATAGCCAGCACGATATTTCGCTTGTTACGTTTCTGGCTTTCTGTGATGTGTTAGTAATTGTTGGGTCAGTATCTTGCTAATGTACCATTTTTCTTAGGAGTTTATCGGTTATGTGTAAATTGAAGAGAGGATATAATAGCATGGATTTATCAAGAAAAAAAAGAAATTAGATAAGACTTGAATATAAAGTTAATTTAATCGTGACATAGCTAGGTGTTGTGTGCAGAGACGAATCAAAGGAGCAGACACTGGAAAGGTTTGATAACGTTCATCTTATTGCACTAAAAGTTGCGTTTCTTTTCCCCCGTCGACAAACGACAATTGGTGCCCTTGATGTTTTTCTTCTAATGACAATAAAAAGGGGAATTACTCAAAAACGACAATGAATAATTGCCTTGTGTAGCAATGAGCTCTAATCTCAATGAGATCCGCGTTATACGACTTCTCTTACCTGAGAAGAAAATACGAGATTTAAAATGGACCGCGAGTTAAAAAAATAAAAAGCCAACATGCTTTACCATGTTATAAAATGACTGTATGTGCGCATGTGTGTTAAACTATCTATGGTAGTAGTTGTTGTGACCACTCCTTTAGCCAATCAAAACCGGACGAGAGGGGACAAACGTAGTTCTTCAGAAGCTATATGCATTGTTTAATAAGTTAAAATAAGTCTGTTTCTGTTCATTGAATGTTGTTTTTCGTTTCGAAAATATCTTTAATTTTCTTTTATATATAAATATAGATATAAAAATGCCCATGTGAAGAAGCTGTAAATAGTTTTTATGTTCTAGCATTTATTAAGGCACTGATTAATAAGCGTTTTTTATGTTACCAGTAAGACTCCAGTCCTCTTTTGATACACAGGGTTTGACGCCGCAGATGTCGTCTGGTAGAAAACATGTTCATTCGGATCTGTAGATTTGAGCCTCTGATGTGCCGGTTTATCTGCTCTATGTTGGACAGTAGCTTGTTAATATTGCAGAAGCGTTTCAACAATGTTTTGTTCTTTTTTTTTTCCAATGGAAAGTACTCGCAGGTGAGTTTTTCTTAAGTGGTTTTAAAAGCCAATAAACATTTTTTAACCAACACTTGTGTCCAGTTTGAGCTTAACTGCGCCCTCTGTTGGTTCATATCGACACTGCAGCACAAAAAACTACAACCACAAGGTCAGGAGGTCATGACTGCAATGCATGCTGGGATCTCACCAACCCTTTACAAATCAACAGTATTAATCTATAACATTACACTATGAAATATAAGATCTAACTATCAGACATGCACAGTCATTTTAAACAAAGTTAGCTTTTATATGACTGATCTTTTTTTGTTTGATTTAGTCTTTTTTGTGTATAATTTTTAAGATTGATATTTATTCATGTTGTGTTTTATGGCAAATATATTGAGAATGCACTTTTAAAGGTGCTATATAAAATACAGTTTATTATTACTATTATTATTTGTTTAAATTCAATATTTAAACAAATATTGTTGTCTTAACCAATGCCTTCATACATATTTAATATGCTACTCAAAAACCTTGGCAAAGCACTTCGGGATAAGTTGTTGATGATATTAATATTAATAACAAGATATTACCTGCATCCAGAACTATATACTAAGTTTTATTTATTTATTTCATGAAACATATATTCCTCAAATATTAAAATTGAAAATAATATATATTTTTTTTATAAATGATGACATT
>QVTF01009103.1:0-5000 GCA_003573665.1 Oxygymnocypris stewartii | reverse complement strand
CTTTTAAGTGGTTTAGCCAGTATCTTTATTTTATTACACCCTGAATGATTAAATATTACTTGTATTTTTATTTTATTTTTGTTTTGTGAAGGTACCTGAATAAAATAAACAAATAAATATAACAATAATAAAAACACACACTTTTTTAAGTTGTTTAGCCAGTGTTTTGATTATTTTATTTTATTTTAGTGGGTATCATGAATCAAACCAGTTATACAAATATGACTTAATATGACTGAATCAACCTGACTACATTAAGATGCATCAACAGAATCCATTACAAGGGTCAGATCAGGTATAAAGAGCTTCTTAAACCCATATTCACTGTGTATAGTATAAAAACAGTCCTGAAGAATAGAATGAGAACGCATCAGTGTCCAGCTGGAGGACTCTTCTCTCTCAGTTGACCGTGTTTAAATACATTAGATCTGCATTAGACCAGCATGCTGCATTGTGTCAGTAATGCCCGCTTTGATTCTCCTCTCCTCTCCTGCAGGTGTGTTTAGCTTTAGTGAGTTGTCGTTCTCCATCGAGCCCAAGGACGTGGCGGCGTCTGGCGGCGAGCGAGTTATTTTGGACTGTCAGGCTCAAGGCGAGTCGCCCATCGGTGTGCGATGGAGGAAGAACGGCATCCCGCTGCACGAGAGCGGCCGCATGCGCGTCTTGTCCAACGCCTCGCTCTGCATCTCCAGCTCAGTGCAATCAGACGAGGGCTTCTACCAGTGTCTCGCGCAGAACCGATACGGAGCCGTCCTGAGCCAAAGATCCCGTCTCACAATCTCAGGTGTGACACTGACTCACAACAAACAGGCCGTGTACTGACACAAACATGCTCAGCAAGCACTAAACCAAAAGACACTGACACAAACATGCTCAGCAAGCGCTAAACCAAAAGACACTGACACAAACATGCTCAGCAAGCACTAAACCAAAAGACACTGACACAAACATGCTCAGCAAGCGCTAAAACCAAACCAAAAGACACTGACACAAACATGCTCAGCAAGCACAACACCAAAGAACACTGACACAAACATGCTCAGCAAGCATCTAACCAAAAGACACTGACACAAAACATGCTCAGCAAGCACTAACCAAAAGACACTGACACAAACATGCTCAGCAAGCGCTAACCAAAAGACACTGACCAACATGCTCAGCAAGCACTAAACCAAAAGACACTGACACAAACATGCTCAGCAAGCACTAAACCAAAGACACTGACACAAACATGCTCAGCAAGCGCTAAACCAAAAGACACTGACACAAACATGCTCAGCAAGCGCTAAACCAAAAGGACACTGACACAAACATGCTCAGCAAGCACTAACCCAAAAGACACTGACACAAACATGCTCAGCAAGCACTAACCCAAAAGACACTGACACAAACATGCTCAGCAAGCGCTAAACCAAAAGACACTGACACAAACATGCTCAGCAAGCACTAACCCAAAAGACACTGACACAAACATGCTCAGCAAGCACTAACCCAAAAGACACTGACACAAACATGCTCAGCAAGCGCTAAACCAAAAGACACTGACACAAACATGCTCAGCAAGCACAACACCAAAAGACACTGACACAAACATGCTCAGCAAGCACTAACCCAAAAGACACTGACACAAACATGCTCAGCAAGCGCTAAACCAAAAGACACTGACACAAACATGCTCAGCAAGCACAACACCAAAAGACACTGACACAAACATGCTCAGCAAGCACAACACCAAAAGACACTGACACAAACATGCTCAGCAAGCGCTAAACCAAAAGACACTGACACAAACATGCTCAGCAAGCACAACACCAAAAGACACTGACACAAACATGCTCAGCAAGCACTAACCCAAAAGACACTGACACAAACATGCTCAGCAAGCACAACACCAAAAGACACTGACACAAACATGCTCAGCAAGCACAACACCAAAAGACACTGACACAAACATGCTCAGCAAGCACAACACCAAAAGACACTGACACAAACATGCTCAGCAAGCACAACACCAAAAGACACTGACACAAACATGCTCAGCAAGCACAACACCAAAAGACATTACATTTCCTTTCAAGAACATGACGCCTGGTTTTGCATTATGACATTATTTCAATAAAAAACATGTTGCACATCCAATTCTAAGTGCATTTTATAATTATACTTCATGATCAAATAATGTTACAATCTTAATGCAATTTCTTATTCTGGTGGGATGAAATATGATGATGACCCAGTCATTTATTAGGTTTAGTAATATTCTCCCATATAGTTCAAGATATTGCTTTTTATTTTCACGGTGAAACAACTTTTGCTCAGAAATTGTTAGTACATTTCAGAAAAATTACAAAGATCGGCAAGTAACATTGGACATTGAATAAATTAATATTAGTATTATTAACAATTATTATTATTTACTAATGCATTTTATAATTATACTTAATGATCAAATAAATGTCACAATCTTAATTTTCACTCAGAAAAGTGCTAGTAAATTTCACAAACTACAAAGAACCAGCAATTAGCATTGAATTAAGCATGACATTTTGAAGTAGAAAGCATGAACGTGCTCCAAAAATCAATGTTATAACCAAATTCTGCTGAATTTTTCTTTTTAAATTGATGTAGAAAATGTTGAAAAAAGCCACGTGTTCAGTCTGGGCCTTATACATGTAAAGATCTGAATTGAATATGAGTGATTTAACTATAGTTGTATTATGTTTCTGTCACATGACGGCTATAATAGAACGTTTGAATGCATTATAAGGGGGCAAAAATATTAAATAATATCATAAAGACCCAGGATGTGCTCTGACTCAGGCACAAACAGATTTCAGATTGAAAAATTATGCATTATAAATCAATAAAATGGCATCAGATAAAAACATTTACCTTTTAAAATCCCAAATTCTGCAGATTTTCTTCCAAAATCATGTTGAAAAAGGCCACGTGTTCAATGTGGGCCATATATATGTAAATCTTTGAATTAGGAATGAATTGCATTGATGATTGAACTATTGTTAGGTGACGTTTTCTTTCATTATATGTCTATAATAGAAAGTCTAATACCTTATAGGGGTCAAATATTGATAGTCTTCAGCAAAAGAGCTGAAATTGGACTCGTGCACAAGCAGATGGCATGCTCGCTCATGCTCCGAGTTGGGGCAATGCCATTGTTTCCTGGTCGGTTACTCGCAGGAACCTGCTAAAGGATATGCTGGGGTCTTTTGTCCCTCCTCTGACGGTGGGACGTTTGTTCAGCCATGAACCTGTGGACAGAGGAACAGCTGTGCCTCAGGCCTGACCGTCACAAAGAGAGATCAGGGGCGATGGGGAGGAACTTCTGATGGTCATGTGACGTTACACATTATGGGCTATTGTGGTGATAGACAATAGATAGAAAACTAAAACCATAAAAAAAAATCTTGTAAAAAAATAATAATTATAAAATATTTAAACAAATACATAAAAAAAAAAAAAAAAAAAAATTAATATACTCAAAGTTAAATATAATAATAATAAAATTAAATATAATTTTTTTTTAACTAATTTAATTTCATTACTAAATCTAAAATAAAATGAATAAAAACTATACAGACATATTTTGTAACTAACAAAAATGTCGAAAATACTAAAACTACCTAAAATTAAATTCAATTAAATTAAAACGATAAAAACTAAATGAAAACAGAAAATACAAAATAAAAATGTTTTCAGATATTAATAGAAATATATCTGAGTTACAGCACTATTGGTGCAATCAGGTTTTATTATATAAAAATTAAATATAATTTCAATGGATCAGCAACACCTGGTAATAATATAATAAATTTAATATATATAATAATCAGATACATATACATATATATATATTTGCTTTTGTTATTAGCTGATTTTATATATATTATTTATAGATATTATTAGACGGTCTAACATATCATCCAATGCGATTAATCAGGCATTATTAACAATTAACAATTTGAAATGATTGTTATTATTACAAGAATAAACCACCAAGTAATAAATAAAATAACCAGCATAAACCAGTAACTGTTCAAATAAAACATCCGCTCTAGATACTGTTGTTGCATTAACTGTGGGAAGCATAATAATAATAAGAATTTTGGTCTAACTTTAGTTATCATTTTCATTGCTGAATTATAAATCAGATACATAATTAGCAAAGGCACGGTATACCCACGATGCCCTTGGTGAGGCAGCATGTGAAGGGTTAAGGGTTTGTGCAGAGGCCGATGGGAGAGGTCAGAGGTCACAGGGCTTTATTCTGTTCTGACTGATGCATGAGATCCATTCACTGATGCTGGTCAATAGAGGGGGGGGGGGGGGGGTCAAGTTGAAAAAGTGCTTTTCAGGGAACAGCTTGCTAATGTGGATTTTGTTGCTAGTTGGATGTGAGATTTGTTTTTTTTTCTCTCTCAGATGAAATTATGCATTTATTTAAGATCTAGTTGAAGTGAAATACAAGATGAAAGTGTGATGTGATTTATGAAAATAATTCAAAACTCATGCCAAGAAAAACTCAGTTGCATAGAAATACAACCAGGGTTACTATAGTTAACTAAAACCACAATAACATTTACTTTGATTGACATAAAAAGCACTTTAAATGAATTTAAATATAATATATATTAAAAAAACACATTTTATTTCAGCTAGTTGCCAAGGCAACATTTCATTTGGTTTAATGTGAGATACTAAAATAAATAAATAAAACATAGACATTAAAAAAATACAAATTAAAATGAAAATAGAAAATTTTCAAAATATTAATAAAAACTATAGGCCTAATAGTATCTCAATGATGCTAATATAAAACTTGATGTAGTCTAATATATGTAAACGTAAATGCATTGACCCAAAAGCTAAATAATAAAAACGATGTTTTGCTTGAAGAAAACACGGCTTGTTTTTTGATTTGTGAAACAAATTTAATACAAATTAAACACATTATGCACAAAATTATTGCTATTGTAAAGCAT
>QVTF01009102.1:0-23128 GCA_003573665.1 Oxygymnocypris stewartii | reverse complement strand
GGGATTAGCTACACGAGACGGGCTCAGATTTGATTTCTCCCTTTACACGGATTCCGATTGAATAAATGACTTTAGGCTCGTGTCTGACGTTATGCATTTATCACAATGAGGGAATGCGATCGCTTTTTGTGCTTCCATGCTTCTCGATACGATTTATTGTGACCACCTGTGAGTGAGAGAGGAGGAGAACGGATGGAGATGTGGTTAAATGCATCTCTGAGGTTTCTTGTCAGATCAGCACATTTGTCTGGAGACACTCTTCCTCTTTCTGTGAGTTTGATTGAATTACTTTATAGCGCAGAAAATGAAGGGCTGTCTTATTAGCTTTCAGGAGAGACGCTCCTTAAACACACACACAAAATCACACACGCTCTGTGCTGACAGATATGACCGGAGCAAATCCTCAATATAGGCACACTGCTAACACTGCAGCGATATCAAAACACTGCTCGGCTCTTGTGGAGGGGGGGGGGGGGTTGTTCCCTTACCAAAAAGAAGTATACTTCAAGTTTATTTTATTATGTATACTTCAGTAAAGATCAAGCGTATTTTAAAGTATACTTTATGTAGTAAGTATACAAATACCAGTATACAAGTAGTGTACTTGTACGTTTACTATTTCAACACTCCTTGGGACTAAATTGGCTCACTTTCTAGTATATAAAAGTATATTTTTAAGTATAACAGTAGTAAACTTTGAGTAAACAACTAATTTACATCAATGTTTTTCGCTTGTACTGCAACTATACTAAAAGTGAACTTATAGATATACTGATAGTTTACGTATTAAATACTTGTAGTAACATTTTTTGTACACTTTGTAGTATAGTCTACGCGTTTAGTAGTTTTATACTGCAAGTGTACTCGTAAGTTATCTTTAAGTGAAATTCATACTTTAAATACACTACTATGTCTCTGTTTAGGTATTCATTTGTATATATTTTGTTATAGGAATATCTGAACATACGAAACACATTGTATTCTAGCTTCATGCATTGTTTTATAAACACCTGAATGTGATTAAGTTTTATAAATGAATAAATAAACAACATTTTGAACAAAAAGCTGATATGAATTGTATTCAGAATGAAATCAAAACATAAATGGAGTCGAAGCTTGAGTCATCTTCTTCATTTTATTCATAACGTTACACAGTTATGATGCTGTTTTATGTCTGATGGTCGTGTTAGATTACATGTGGAAGCATCTGTTGTTTCGGTTCTTCTTCTTCACATTGTGTTTTGTGAATTATGTACAGAAGATGTGTACTAGCCGCCTCCTATCGTATACAATGACAACACGGCGCACCACGCTCAAATATATCTAGACATTTTCTAAGTAAAGGTCAAGTATACTTAATGTTATTGAAGTATATTTCTGATAAATACATAAAAGTGACTAAAAGTACACTTTCATATGTTTGTAGTTTAAAGAAAGTATAATAATAGCACACTTGAATAAACGTCTTTTTCGTAAGGGTTGCCAATAAACATGGCCAAAAGTTTCAAAAACATTGGTAACAGTGTAGCTTGAGAAGAATATCTCTGAAGAAGTGAGTTTTTGGTTATGAGGGAAAGTTCAAAGATAAACGATTCTTCACAGCGATGCCATAAAATAACCATTTTTGGTTCCATAAAGACTATTCAGCCAAAGGTTCTTTAAAGTGCCCCCATTATGCCATTTTTAAGATTGCTAATATTGTTTTAATATTGTTCCAAACCTGTATAAATTTGTTTGTTCTGAACACAAAGGAATATATTCTGAAGAATCTGGGAATACAGCAAGTATTAGTTTTTCTACAATGGAAGTCAATGGTGCCCAAACAGCCTGATTATAAACTTTCTTCAGAATATCTTCCTTTGAGTTCAGAACAAACACATTCATACAGGTTTGGAAATACTTGAGGCTGAGTAAATGATGACAGAATGTTCATTTTCGGGTGAACTGTCCCTTTAACATACTTGTTTATCTGAAAAACAATGCTACAGTCAGAAATTTGGTCTCTGTTTTAGTTTGTGAAACCCGCCCACTGCCAGTTTACCCAGTTGGCGGAAAACACAGCATATTTCATTTCATTCAGATTGTAACGGTTACCTCCTGTTACAAGGTTTATTTTGGATGCTATACTCATCCTGACCTCTAGGTGGCATCTATAGCCTCACCCTTTTCTGTATAAGACAGGAAGCAGTAGAGTAAGAAGCAGATTCTGTGTGAATCCCTCATAACTTCTTGGTTGTACAAACAATCCTGGTTGGAGACACGTTAGTTTGCTGTTCAACCTTAAGTTCACGGTTCTATTTTTGCACCTTGCTGTCTATATGTAATTTGTGGGTACTTTTAAGTTTAACCTTTAGTGGAGTTTACTGTTTAATGTTTGTGTATTATGTTTGTTTGGTTACTATATGGATTCTGATAAGTTTTTATCTTTTCTAGAGCATTTTGTTTGTCCTAATCATGCTAATGTGGCATGTTAACGTCTTTGAGGAATGGATTAACAACGTTAGTGTTCCTTTGAGTGCATGATTGCACCTGTCCAAGGATTGTACCCAAAGCTTCCCGGCCTACCCTCTGCAAGGATTCTACATTGTATCTATCATCTCATCAACAGATAAGACTGTTAAACTGCTCATGAACTGCACCACTTTGCCAAACTAGCACCAAACGTCATCAGCATATGAGGACATTCCGTATTCCAAACCCTGCTCATTTATTCGGGACATTGGGTTTTTGTGTGGTTTTGTGACTGGTTGCTGGGGTAATTGTGTATTGGGGAAGCATGTAATATGGTGTTTGGGAATAATTGGCGGGGATGGTTTAATACAATTTGGAAAAGGATGTATTACAAAGGCTCTTGTCTTTGTCTTTTTTTGTTTTAGCATTAATCAAAAACGTTATTACACCGTAACCTATAGGACCTCTTGCAAAACTGATCCCCCCTTTAACCTGTAATGGGTCCGGTTGAAAATAGACGGGACAGTTATAGGATGGATGGACATATGGACGGATGGACGGATGGATGGACATATGGACGGACGGATGGACATATGAAACGGACGGATGGACATATGGACGGACGGATGGACATATGAACGGACGGATGGACATATGAAACGGACGGATGGACATATGAACGGACGGATGGACATATGAAGGGATGGACGGACATGAACGGATGGGACATGAACGGATGGACATATGAACGGATGGACGGATGGACATATGAACGGAATGGACGGATGGACATATGGACGGACGGATGGACATATGAACGGAAGGATGGACATATGAACGGACGGATGGACATATGAACGGACGGATGGACATATGGACGGACGGATGGACATATGGACGGATGGATAGATGGATGGATGTGCTATTTTTAAAGTGTCTTTGGCTGTTGTGTAACAACCCCATCTGATCAGGTCTGATTATTGATAATTCAGTATTAGTTATTATACAAGTCTTTCTTAAGACTAGTCATTCAGAAAACCCCAAAACTAGTCGACTGTAAAGCGGTGTTTTTGGTCCCTTCCCCAAACCTCTATTTCTCATCTGGAGGTAAAAACAAAACCGTACAGACGGATGAAGGGAGAGTAAGTGAGTGTGGAGCAGGACAGCTAATTAAGTGTGTGTGCGCGTTCAAAGCAAACTCATTAGATGGAGCCCAGCGAGTGAATGTAGGACGCAGGGAAGACGCCGCTGACATTAAGACGTCGAGTCAGACGGCCGGTCGATTTCTCCACTCGTCCCTCTCATTCTCTCCTCATTTCCAGACAACCTTCAGGGTAATAATCAGCTGAGAAAGTTGGGTTTTCTAAAAGTTTAATAATCTTTAAGAGCAGCAGCTGCAGTGCGAGAGCGAGGAGGTGTAGGGAGCGATCAACAGCGGCTGATTGAACCGAGACACGGAGTTTGTGTGCCATATTTTAACGATCTAAGCGCATGGTCTAAAGCGCACACCGCAGGTGCACTCAGTGCGTGTCCGAATCCTTTTGCTAGTTTAACGAGGGGAAACGGGTAGCGCTCTTGGCGCATGGTCTAAACGGGTTGTCTCTCTTAATGAGTAATGGGTGTGTTTTGGGCGTAACGTGCAATAAACCAATCAGAGTCTCATCTCCCATTCCCTTTAAGAGCGAGTTTCGCTATTTAAACGCCGGATTTTAACTGAACGTGTCTCAGCTGAACAGATCTGCTAATGCGCGAGCACTAGGAGCTAATACACACAATGACTATCCATCATGACATTTGTATATTTATGTAGCCTACATAATAATATTATTTTACACTAATCATTTAGCTTTTAATATTTGGCATGTTTGTGTGATGCTGCGCGTCCCTGTGTGTGATGAGCAAAGTGAACGCGCATTGTAGATCCGCCCAGAGGCGTATTTTCTACTAACGCGCTCTTTAAATAACAAATATATATTGCGCCATTGATTTTAGAGTATGTTTGAGTTGGTCTATGGCGCAGTCTATTTTCAGTTCCTCAAAATAGCAATGCGCCTGAACACAGCTCGTTTTCAGAGCAGCACGCCCATGAGCACACATGCATTTGCTATTTAAACAACACGGGAGATGAGAACTGCGTCAAGCTGAATTGGCAGAAACACTTGCGCCGAATTTCACCGGGTGTATGATAGAGGCCCTGCATGAGTGACGGCTCTGATGTTAACAGCGGATGGTCTGACGCCACACTCAGCTTGCGTCTCAATGAGCGTGAACACATCTGAAAACCACCTGGACCTTGTGACGGTTTCAGTGATTAACCCGTTATTTCTGAGTTGCAGGTGATTGGCTGAAGGGAGTGGTTGCACAGCTGAATGTAATCATGACGCTCTATAACAGACTGGGACAGAGATGGGAGCGTTGGCGGGGTTGAGCTTGTGCAGAGATTGGATTGTTTTCGTTTGCTCTCTACCTTGGGTCTCATGTCAAGAGGCTATTGGAGAACTCATGAGATGTGAGGGATAGGGGAGATCATCGCCGGCTTTTGATCCATCTCCTTTGGGATGGTTGTTGTTTGGAGGTTCATGACTGAGAATGGTTGGACTGTTTGTCTTTATTCAATGCTATACATTTGCACATATCTGCTGACTCACTGATTACCATTTATACTGATCTTTAATGTTGTCCTGATTTATACCGATTAATAAATTCACTTATTAATTAGGCTGTGGTGTGTGGTGACTCCCTTATTTTGTTGCGATTCAGAAGAGATCGTAACAAACTCATTATATATCTGCGGTATGCCTACAAATATCATATGCACTGGGGTCAAAATGCCACTGAAATGCATGTTTTGCATTAGATTAGGAATCTAAAAAATATTATTTAATGTCATAATCCTTAATATAATATAAGAAGTGCTGTCAAACAATTAATCACGCTTAATCTCATCCAAAATAAAAGTTTTTGAGTACATAATATATGGTGTGTACTGTTTATATTATTATGTAAATATAAATACATATACATACAGTATATATTTTGAAAATATTTACATGTATTTATTATATACATACAATTTAAATTATATATAGATATATTTAATATATAAATATATTTTTATAAATACATACATGCATGTGTGTGTATTTATATGTACACAAAATGTTTTATTTTGGATGCGATTAATCGTTTGACAGCACCAAATATAATATAATATAATAATTACTTTATCTTTTTCTAAACAGATGTATTTCATGTCAAAATATTTAACATTATATTATAATTGCAATTTTTTTTTTAAATTGAAATACTTAATTTGAGTCATAATTCTTAATATAGTATAATATTTTTCATGTCATAATATTCAATATTATATTATATTAGTATAATTATTTATTTTTCAAAATATAAATTATTTTTCATAATTCGTAATATCATATAATATCATATGTTTTATTTATCAACATAGAGATGTTTACTTAATGTCATAATATTTAATATTATAAAAAAATATTATTTTCCAAAATATAAATATTTACTGTCATAATTCTAAGAAAATAAAAAATTATAAACATAAAAAAAAATTAAATCATAAAACATAAATTAAATTGATTAAAAAAATAAAAATAAATTAAATAAAAAAAATAGATTGTAAAGATCAATAAAGCTTTAAAGGCCTGAGAGGCACGGTGAAGAGAGCAGCACAGATTACTGGCAGACTCAATTCACCAGCTAACCAGATGAACAACACTAACGACTCGTTTACTGCAGTGCATGAGTGAATCTAACCTAGATCGTAAAGCCATGTCATATTTCAGCCCAACTCAAATGAAAAATATTTCACATAATGAATCTATAGCAGATTGTTAGGGAATTATGTCCATGATGAGTGACACACTCAGCTCTAATCATCATTACTAGATGCTTCTCATTCGTTTCTCATTACTGTAATACAGTAATTATCCTGCACAAACACAACAGTTTTTGTATTAAAACCTACATTAATTATGGGAAGCACAGCAAATACTACCATTATGTATAAATAAGCTACTGTTTAAATATCATTATTGTTTTTTGTATTAAAGCTGCTGAAGAAAATGAACTGCTTAATTGACAATAAACTAATTTCACAGTGCAAGGAAATATCCAGGCTTCATTTTCTATGCAAAATATC
This sequence comes from Oxygymnocypris stewartii, assembly GCA_003573665.1. NCBI lineage: Eukaryota > Metazoa > Chordata > Actinopteri > Cypriniformes > Cyprinidae > Oxygymnocypris > Oxygymnocypris stewartii. Next base: position 16,506 of record QVTF01009102.1, on the reverse strand, counting down.
ATTTTTATAAATATGGTCCACATGAGATTCACTCACTTATTAGATGGTAATATATTAGTATTCATATTACCTTTCGTCATTTAAATTAGATTATTTTTAGTGTTATGTTTGAATTTTATTTATATGTATAATTTATTTGTTAAAATTATTAGCATTGTTTTTAAATTAATATTAATTATTAATATTAATTTATAATAATTGTATATTTTTTGTATATTATTTAAAAGAAAAATTGAACAGAAAAAGACAAATTATATAGTAAAAAATATATAGTTAATCATCACATGATATGCTTTGTTATTTTGTCATATTTATGTGTATTTACATGTAAAAAGTATGAAATTGATGGTGAAACACAGAAAAAAGGACATTCCTAGAAGTACATGTGACACATCTCATATGATTATATTTTACATAAATATTTATTCCATATTTTTGTCATCTGTAATGTGCATTAAAGTGTTTTAAGTTACATGTTTCTGTTGTTTATTTCATGTCTCTTGCATTATTTTATGTCATTTTCATATGTAATACATATGCATAATTAACTGTAAAGTAAAAATGTATATAAGTACTAAAATATACTGTAGCATTTGTACAGTGTAAACATATTGTAATGTAAAATACTGTACAAATGCTACTGTACAAGACTTTTAATCTGTTAGCTGTAAGTTCCCAAAACTGTAAAAAAACAATGGAATGGAATTTGGTGTAATTTTACAGTAACATACTGTACAATAAAATTATTGAAGGCAAAAAGGAAAAGTAATGTTAGAACTTACAGTGATTTTTGTATTAGTTTTTTTTAAAGCAATTAACATTTATTTAACTAAATTAACTGTACTTAACTGATATGAAAGAGGGGGCAACTAAAAAAAACACAATTTCAATGAAGACCAGAATTCTAAATTCTATTTTTCACTGTAAATAATGAGAAGACTCCTAATAATGTTCTTTTTCACTTCCAAAAACTGTATATTTAACAGTATTTTACTGTAAACTTGCATGCAACATCCCTTTACATTTAATACAGTTTTTCAGCGCATAAAGTATCATAAAGCATCATGTTTATCAATTCATCGGTCATCAATTTGACACAATCGGTTTATCATCACTGTACTAATCCGTGGTTTTACTAGTGTTTTAAAGGCAGCTGAGCGATTACTGCAGCACAATGCAATTAAAGCAGACACAATGAGAAGAACAGCAGCTCTGGGTCAAACGCTCGGCCACGTTACACAGAAATAAGAGATCCGTTTCAGCCCAAAAACCTTCAAGCTTGAAACATGTAAATAAGGAGCGCGTGGGAGTGAAAGCAGCGAGAGTTTGTGCTTTAACACAAATCATCTTAAGAAAAAAACTCTTGATTCTTTCAAGGACTCTTGGACTTGTGTTGAGCTGAATGCAGAAGAGTCTGGTTTATTCTGTACAGCAGCGAAGCCTTGATTTCCATTCATTCTCTCTCTCTCTCTCTCTCTCTCTCTCTCTCTCTCCAATCCATCAATTAGACCTAATGGCCAACACCACCTACCCCTCCAGACCTCCATCTTTAACTAGCTCAGATCAAGACAAACAATGTGTTATTTATTTATATACTCATTTACTATTTACAACCCACTCTTCTGCAAGCAGCACATTTCAGTGGATGCAGCACAAATGAACAGATTCTGACACTTCAGGTCGACTGCGGCCGTGCTTCACATTCGCAAATTAAGAAAGAAAGAAAGAAAGAAAGAAAGAGAGAAACAGAAAAAGAAAGAAAGAAAGAGAGAAAAAGAAAGAGAAAAATAGAAAAAGAAAAAGAAAGAAAGAAATAATTAATTTTAATGTTTGACCATATTTATTATTGCGTTTATATATTTTGTATTAATATACTAATTGATTAGTAAATAAAGTAGTTAGTATTAAATCAATATACAATTAGTATAGATTTCTGTATTTTTATAACGAGGGGATAGTTAATGTATTAAATACTGATCAAATAATTAATTTCCATTCTTGTGTGGAATGAAGAAATTAAGAAATGAGAACTATATGAGCAAAATAAATAAATTAGTGAAGAGTAAGATTAGTAAATGGATATGAAATATAAAGAGTAAAAATATAAGTGTAAAGATATTCTATAAATGTACAGTATATTTACAGAAATGTACAAGCATTTACAGTAGAACGAGTACAGAGAGCAAAACGTCTCAGGTTACGTATGTAACCATGGTTCCCCGAGTGGGGAACGAGACACTGCGTCCCCTAGGAAGTCGCTACGGGGAACGCCCTCAGCGTGACTCGGTCTGAAGATACATATGAAAAAACACCACCTGTTGGCCGGCGACAGCCCATGACGTCACTACCGGCGTGCCACAATATAAGTGCCGCCGGGCGAAAACATCATCAGCTTCTTCGTCTGAAGCTTGCGTCCGAAGCATGGCCCGAAGCCTAGGGGACGCAGTGTCTCGTTCCCCACTCGGGGAACCATGGTTACATACGTAACCTGAGACGTTCCCCTTCATGGGAACTCGAACTGCGTCCCCTAGGGGTCGTTATACCCACTTCACCATGCTGAGGGGAATGCAAGCCAATTTCTCAAAAAAGGCGAGCACCAAGCCAGCTCTACCCGGCTAAGGGAGTTGCCCCTGGGACGGCTGATGGCTGTCAGTGATATTATCCCCTTCGGCCAAAGGCCCGAGCTGCATACCCTAGTACTTACCTGTTCTAGGTGCCGGGATTACCGGGCCTAGGGTAGAGCTCAAAGTCTTGGAATCAGAAAAAGATTCCTTTAAGGGGATATGGCCAGGCACCTGGCTCACTAGGTCCTGGCCGATCACTCAGGGGTTACCACTTGCTCTCAAGCTTACCGAGGGAACTGTCTCAACAGACCTCTTGGTAGCGTACACCCCTTTCTTTTCCCTTTTTTTTTGGACCCAACATATATGGGACAGGGGAGCGGGGCCCAAGGCACAAGCCGGGGCTTTAACCAACTCAAAAAAGGGCACGAAGCTGTGCGCGTAACCCTACCCTTTCGGGATTTTAGAAAGAACGCAGAACCTTTGATGTGCGGACTTACCACTGAGTGGATTTTAGAAAGTGCCCAAAGTCTCGCGTGTGCACTTATTAGAAGAACGTTCTATGCCCTGGAGCGGAGAACTACTCATTCCTCGGAGTGAGAGGGAACTCAGACGCTCAGAAGGGAGCGGCAAGCTCATAGATGACCCTCTGGTTGAGGGGAGCAATGCTGGCTCGACCAACAAGGCGAGCGACCTATCACAGAGATCACAGAGCTCGGAGGAGCGGAGAACTCATTCCTCAGAATGAGAGGGAAACTCAGACGCTCCGCAGGGAGCGGCATGCTCAAAGATGACCCTCTAATGAGGGGAGTAATGCTGGCTCTACCTATAACGAGCTCTGGGGAGCGGAGAACTCATTCCTCAGAATGAGAAGGAACTCAGACGCTCAGCAGGGAGCGGCATGCTCATAGATAACCCTCTATAGTGAGGGGAGCAATGCTAGCTCGACCAGCAAGGAGAGCGACCTAACACAGAGCTCTGAGGAGCGGAGAACTCATTCCTCAGAATGAGTGGGAACTCAAACGCTCCGCAGGGAGCGGCATGCTCAAAGGTGACCCTCTAACGAGGGGAGCAATGCTAGCTCTACCTATAACGAGCTCTGGAGAGTGGAGAACTCATTCCTCAGAATGAAAAGACACTCCGCCGCTCAGAAGGGAGCGGCATACTCATAGGTAACCCTCTTATCGTGAGGGGAGTAATGCTGGCTCTACCCTTGCAGTGGTGACCAGAATGACTGAAGATCCAGGAGGATCCGCAGAAACCTCCGAGGGGACTCACGTCCAGACCATCAGTAAGGCAGTTCGAGAATACAGAACCTGCCTGAAATCATCATAGGTTCAGCCTGACTGCAGTTCTTAGTTGGGAACTCATTCCTCAGAATGAGAGCCTATAATGCTACCTATATCGAGCTCTGGAGAGCGGAGAACTCATTCCTCAAAATGAGAAGGAACTCAGACGCTCAGCAGGGAGCGGCATGCTCATAGATAACCCTCTATAGTGAGGGGAGCAATGCTAGCTCGACCAGCAAGACAGATCACAGAGCTCGGAGGAGCGGAGAACTCATTCCTCAGAATGAGAGGGAACTCCGCCGCTCAGAAGGGAGCGGCACTATCACAGAGCTCTGGGGGGCGGAGAAAGTCGGACGCTCAGAAGGGAGCGGCATGCTCACAGGTGACCCTCTGGTTGAGGGGAGCAGTGCTAGCTCTACCGACGGCGAGCTCTGGAGAGCGGAGAACTCATTCCTCGGAATGAGAGGAACTCCGCTACCAATGAGGAGCTCTAGAGCGGAGAAACTCACTCCTCAGAGTGAGACCTATAACGAGCTCTGGAGAGTGGAGAACTCATTCCTCAGAATGAGAAGGCCACTCCGCCGCTCAGAAGGGAGCGGCAAGCCCAACCATGAGCTCTGGAGAGCGGGCAAACTCATTCCTCAGAATGAGAGGGAACTCCGCCGGAGGGCATAGGTGACCCCGGAAAACTCATTCCTCAGAATGAGAGGGAACTCACCTTTTTTTTGCCTTTGCTTAGCCGTAAATTTCCACCTAACCTCGGTCAGGTGAAGTTTACGGTGGTTACAGGGGAATTAGAGAGGAATGAGAGGGCTTGCCTCTCTCTGACCCGCGCCTTTCTCTCACCCTAGCCGCAGGAGGGGGAGGGGCATGAGTCGCGAGACTAGCCTTCTGAGCCCATCTCTGACCCTCAGACCGAGATGGGCTAGGACCCCTGGTTGTTCGGGCTCAGACCTGGATTATATAGAACTTTATCCAGGTCTTTCAGCAGATCAGTCTGGTACGCCTTAGTGTGCAACGAAGCGACGGTCTGACCTGCTGCTGCATATACCCTGCCATTTAAGCGAGATTCAGGGGCTTAGGTGGCCAGGGGGGAGCCTTGAGAGAGGATGTCTGCCACAGAGAGATAAGCTGTTTATCATCTCTTGCACAGGGGACATCCCCTCATAGCCATTTTCACACAATGTCAGCATAATTAGTATGCTGAAACCTATGACATACGAGAAAAAATAGTTTTTTTTTTTTTGTTTTTTTTTTCACTCCTTCTCAATCTCCACATCGAGATTTTAAGAAGAAAGGAAGGCTCACTCGAGCTGGGGGTGATTAATTTTTAATCTACAACCCCCAAAAACTCGTTCATATGCAGAGAAGAGCACTAGCCGCTGAATCTGATTATGTCAGAAAGATCGCATCATCACAATCCAGCAGCTCACTCTCGTTCTCGGCCGACACGCGAAAAGGGGCGGTCCCTTTTCAACTTATCGGCCACATCCAACTGCGAACCCCACGATTTCATTCGCCTCCGTGCCTCGGCAACGGTGGGTCTTGAATCGCGGGAAGCAGACGGCTGCCCCTCTTTCCTCGAAAAGAGGGACAGGCGAGAGCTGAGCTTCCTCATAGAGAGCCGCTCACAATGCACACAAACCGCCCCCTCAAGGACATCGCGTGCGTGCTCCATGCCCAAACAAAAGACGCAACAGTCGTGTGTGTCATCGGGTGTCAAATAACGAGGACACGGATCCACACACTTCCTAAACGCCTTGCTAGTGCTCGCCATAGTAGAGTTAGAAAACTGTACTCTTACCAGATTCACTCTGCATGCTTCAAACAAACCAGTCAGTGAAGACGAAAAAGCTGATGATGTTTTCGCCCGGCGGCACTTATATTGTGGCACGCCGGTAGTGACGTCATGGGCTGTCGCCGGCGGTGTTTTTTCATATGTATCTTCAGACCGAGTCACGCTGAGGGCATTCCCCGTAGCGACCCCTAGGGGACGCAGTTCGAGTTCCCATGAAGGGGAACAAATAATAACATTTAAATTAAATTAATGAACGAACGCAAAACGGATAAACAAATGATTTTTAATTGTTACGTTCTAACCCAATATATTACTGCATATTCTTACAAATCTGCCACAATTGAACAGAGAATAAAGCAGATTGGCCTGAATCATTCATTTGCATGTCTTTCATTATTTCTACACTCGGTCCTCCATACAGACAGCATCTCTCTCTCTCTCTCTCTCTCTCTCTCTCTCTCTCTCTCTCTCTCTCTCGCTCTCTCTCTCTCTCTCGCTCTCTCTCGCGCTCTCTCTCTCTCTCTCTCACTCTCTCACTCTCAATTCAATTAAATTCAATTCAATTCAAATTAGCCTTATTGGCATGACTGGTGTAACAGTCTGTAACATACAGATCAATGTACATACAGATCTGTAACATACAGATCAATAAAAAAGGGGAAAGATAAAAGACATACATGTCCCAATTTATCAAAAAAAAAAAAAAAAAATACATTATATTAATACAGAGAGCTAGTGTAAATGGTGAGGAGGGGTTCAGCCGTTGTCCCTCATTTGATGGCAGGAGTGCACATACTGCGCTGCCAAGTGGATGCACTTTTCCTTCTCTTCCCAATATATAGGAGAGTTTCTCTGTGTTGCTCGTTTGCTGGAATTCAGGTGACACTAGTGCTATTTATTTGAAATAGGCATCTCTGATGTGTTTCACTCTCTCACTCTCTCTCTGTGTTTACTACAGCAGCAGATCGTCTGTGAGATGAGCGCATGAAGGGAGCAGATGTGAATCTGTAATGGCTTTACAAACACCCTCGACAGCGAGCAGATCTGGGATTGCAGTGCCTGCCTCGCTGTAAAAGAGTGATGCAACACAACTCCTGCTCACACGGCCCAGATGAGAGCGGCTCACGAGTAAACAGAGATGGATCATCAAATCATTATAGGATACGAACCACAACACAGACAGAGACGGTATGCTACAGCCATGATAAAAATATTATAAAACAGACGGGAAGTCTTTAACGATTCGCAAGTAAAAAGGATGGACTAGCACATCAAACTTTATAAATAAATCCAGGATCTCTCTTCGTATTAGACCCTGCAGATCTTTTTTTATTCGTTATTTTTTATTTTTTGCATATTTTTTTTTCTTGTATTTCCAGTAAAAATATCTGAACATCCTTAAAACAAGAAAATAAAAACATTGCAGAAGATATTCAGACTTATTTTCTGGGAAAATATATTCTTATATGAGTGTTTTTTTGTCAGAATTTACTAGTGTGAATTTACTACCACGAGTGTGAGCACTAGTGTACAGGTGGGAGTACTAGAATACAGGTGGGAGTACGAGAATACTAGTGTATTAGAGTATTAGGATACTAGTGTGAGTATTGACATGAATATTGTGAGTACTCGTATACTTGTGTGAGTACCAGTGAACTAGTGGAGGTTATAGTGTACTTGTCTGAGTACTAGCATACTAATATACTAATGTGAGTACTAGAGTACTGGTTGGAGTACTCGTGTGAGTATTAGGCTACTAGTGTGATAATTAACATGAATTGTGTGAGTACTCGTATACTTGTGGGAGTACCAGTGTACTGGTGGAGGTTCTAGTGTGCTTGTGTGAGTACTAATATACTCGCGTGAGTACTAGAGTGCTAGTACTAGTGAACTAGTGGGATATCAAGTGTATTCGTGTGAGAACTAGAGTACTAGTGTGAATTCTAGTGTACTTGTGTGAGTACTATAATACTAATGTGAGTACTAGAGTACACGTGGGAGTACTAGTGTGAGTTTTAGGCTACTGGCGTGAGATTTAAAATGAATTGAGTGAGTACTCGTATACTTTTATGAGTACCAGTGTACAGGTGGAGGTTCTAGTGTTCTTATGTGAGTATTAGATTATTAATATACTTGTGTGAGTACTAGAGTGCTTGTACTAGTAGTAGTTCTAGATCAAGTTGTATTCGTGTGAGAACTAAAGTACTAGTGTGAACTCTAGTGTACTTCTGTGAGTATGAGAGTACTTGTGTGAATACTAGTGTGAGTACTATAATACTAATATGAGTACTAGAGTACTCGTGGGACTACTAGTGTGTGTTTTAGGCTACTGGTGTGAGATGTAAAAAATTATTGTGTGAGTACTCGTATACTTGTGGGAGTACCAGTGTACTGGTGGATGTTCTAGTGTACTTGTGTGAGTAATGGAGTACTAATATACTCCTCTGAGTACTAGAGTGCTAGTACTAGTAGTACTAGTTAACTAGTGAGAGATCAAGTGTATTTGTGTGAGAACTAGTGTACTAGTGTGAATTCTAGTGTACTTGTGTGAGAACGAGAGTACTTGTGTGAATACTAGTGTGAGTTATAGTGTACTTGTGTGAATACTAGAGTACTACTATACTTGTGTGAGTACAAGAGTGATAGTACTAGTAGTACAAGTGAACTAGTGGGAGATCAAGTGTATTCGTGGGAGAACAAGAGTACTCATGTGGATTCTAGTGCACTTGTGTGAGTATGAGAATACTCGTGTTAATACTAGTGTGAGTACTAGAATACTAATGTGAGTACTAGAGTACTGGTGGGAGTACTAGTGTGAGTTTGAGTGTACTATTGTGAGTACTAGAATACTAATATGAGTACTAGTGTACTGGTGGAGTACTAGTGGCACCTGTTTAACTAGGTAAAATAAATATGGAAATTTGTTTAAATAAGTGCAATAAAAGGGAAGAAAGTTAAAAATACAAATATTAAAAATGCCATACTAAGCCTGTGATATTTGTTTTGGCGTCAATTTAATTTTATATCCCAGTGTTGGTAAGAACCTGTTTAAAAAACACTTATTTTTTTGCATTTGGTGCACACATTACAAACAGAACACAAAAAAGTATAATTTTGTCTTATTATATTTATTATTAAGACCTGTATGTATGCATGTATTTATTTCCAGTGAGGAATTAAAGCTACTTACTGTAAGTAATGCTGTTAAATATAACCTACTCTCATTGTGACACTTTGCTGACCGGCATAAAGTATCATAACTGTGACGAGTGAATGCCAGAATCAAGTATAGACTGTGAATTCATTCAAACAGCACTGATCAACCAATCACTGTCAGAATTGTGTTTATACGACACATATGGAGAGTGTGGAGATTAAACACACTGTTAATACGAGAAAAAACATAAGGGTGTGATAGGGTAAAACAGTCAGGAGGGGTTAGATGAGCTAGAGGTGTTTCTGTGACCGAAGGGGTTAAGAAATCGCCCACACTAATGTGTTGCCCATCAGACAGCTTAATGTTGAGTGTGTGCCTGACCAGTGATAAATAAAGCAGCCTGGAGTCAGATTAAAGAACAGACCACACCATGTAAGGGATTAAAGCAGAGCTTATGAGCTCCAGATTTCAAACACATTTGGGTCAACTTCAAAAGTGTCCCTTCTTTCTGTATTTCATACTTATGATAGAGCAACACGACAGTCGAAAGTTCAGCGGGATTATTGAACATGCTGTGTTGAGCTACAGTGACCTCAGCTATCAGTTCAACGATGCCTATCTGCTGCTCTCTGGAGCTTCCCCCAACCCCTCACACAGCACAGAAAGCTGATTCTATATTATAAAATAATATAATGCATGATATAAACTATTTTAATATTATATAATATAATTGTATAGTATATGATGTTGATACCATGGTGGCCGTATAAGTGTTTAAATCACACTTTCATATCAGTTCCTGGCCTCTGAGAGTCAGTGGAAGAGCCAGTTAATCTCAGAGTAACTTCATTTCCAGGCATCTAATTGAAACTATGTTAAGCACAAACACAATGTTGTGTCGCACAAGCAAACACTGATGTAGAGTTCTTCACAGGCCAGAACAAAAGCAGTTTACTGAGGCGGCAGTCATTAGTGTGTGTGTCGCAGGGTGTAAAGAAGTAACAAGAAGCTTTCAGAGGATATAGATCAGGCTATTCTCTGTTTAGTGTTCCCTAAAAATGCTGAACCTAATATGATTTTATATCGCTGAGCTGAGGCAGATGACGCCAAACAGGATTTAACACACAGACAGACTCAACTGATGTTCACAATAACACTAAATAACAATATAAAAAAAGCATGTTATATAACAATACCATATTTTTTATATTTTCCTGACAGGAAACATAATCTAAGCTAAAGTAAAAGCGTGTTTCAGAAAGAAGACCTACGATGAGTGAAATTAACCGCCATGCTATGTCCTTGAATTAGAACGACTCCTTTACCAACAACTGATCGGTTACAATTATAGACTGATTATACAACTATTACTTGCTGCTCACCTTTATCAATGACTCGAGTCCCATTAGCAGCCAACTGCTAAACTAATGAGAGCTACAATATGTTTTGGCACTGCTGTTTGTTATGGAATTATTACACACTCCACTCAGAAAGTCAGGAATTAAAGGCTCGTAAGAAAACACTACTCCCAGATGAAGAGACTGCCACACTCGCTGGAGTACTAGTGTATGTGTGTGGGTACTAGTGTTCTAGTTTAATTGTGTGAGTTCTAGAGTACTAGCGTGAGTACTAGACTTCTAGTGTACTTGTGTAAGTACTAAAGTACCAGTGTACTAGTGTGAGTATTAGAGTTATAGTGAACTTGTGTAAGTACTAGTGTATCAGTGTACTAGTTTGGGTACTAGAGTACTTGTGTGAGTTCTAGAGTACTAATGTACTCATATGATTACTAAAGTACTAGTGTAAGTTCTAGAGTACTAGCATGAGTACTAGACTAACTAGTGTGGGTCCTAGAGTACTTGTGTGAATATTAGAGTACTAATGTACTCATATGATTACAAGAGTACGAGTGTGAGTTCTAGAGTACTAGAGTCAGTTCCAGAGTACTAGCGTGAGTACTAGACTTCTAGTATACTTGTGTAAGTACTAAAGTACCAGTGTACTAGTGTGAGTACTACAGTTATAGTGTAATTGTGTAAGTACTAGCTTATCAGTGTACTAGTGAGGGTACTACAGTTCTAGTATACTTGTGTAAGTACTAGCGTATCAGTGTACTAGTGTGGGTACTACAGTTCTAGTGCACTTGTATAAGTACTAGAGTATCGGTGCACTTGTGTGGTTACTACAGTTCTAGTGTACTGTGTACGTACTAGCATATCAATGTACTAGTGAGGGTACTACAGTTCTAGTAGACTTGTGTAAGTACAAGCGTATCAGTGTACTAGTGAGGGTACTACAGTTCTAGTGTACTTGTGTGAGTACTAGCGTATCAGTGTACTAGTGAGGGTACTACAGTTCTAGTATACTTGTGTAAGTACTAGCGTGAGTACTAGACTTCTAGTGTACTTGTGTAAGTAATAAAGTATCAGTGTACTAGTGTGAGTATTAGAGTTATAGTGTACTTGTGTAAGTACTAGAGTATCAGTGTACTAGTGTGGGTACTAGAGTACTTGTGTGAGTACTAGAGTACTAATGTACTTATATGATTACTAGAGTACTAGTGTGAGTTCTAGAGTACTAGCGTGAGTTCTAGACTTCTAGTGCACTTGTGTAAGTACTAGAGAACCAGTTTAACTAGTGTGGGTCCTAGAGTACTTGTGTGAATACTATAGTACTAATGTACTCATATGATTACAAGAGTACTAGTGTGAGTTCTAGAGTACTAGAGTGAGTTCCAGAGTAATAGCGTGAGTACTAGACTTCTAGTGTACTTGTGTAAGTACTAGAGTACCATTGTACTAGTGTGAGTACTACTGTTCTAGTGTACTTGTGTAAGTACTAGCGTATCAGTGTACTAGTGTTTGTACTACAGTTCTAGTGTACTTGTGTAAGTAATAGCGTATCAGTGTACAAGTGTGGGTACTACAGTTCTAGTGTACTTGTGTGAGTACTAGCGTATCAGTGTACTAGTGAGGGTACTACAGTTCTAGTATACTTGTGTAAGTACTAGCGTGAGTACTAGACTTCTAGTGTACTTGTGTAAGTAATAAAGTATCAGTGTACTAGTGTGAGTATTAGAGTTATAGTGTACTTGTGTAAGTACTAGAGTATCAGTGTACTAGTGTGGGTACTAGAGTACTTGTGTGAGTACTAGAGTACTAATGTACTCATATGATTACTAGAGTACTAGTGTGAGTTCTAGAGTACTAGCGTGAATTCTAGACTTCTAGTGCACTTGTGCAAGTACTAGAGAACCAGTTTAACTAGTGTGGGTCCTAGAGTACTTGTGTGAATACTATAGTACTAATGTACTCATATGATTACAAGAGTACTAGTGTGAGTTCTAGAGTACTAGAGTGAGTTCCAGAGTAATAGCGTGAGTACTAGACTTCTAGTGTACTTGTGTAAGTACTAGAGTACCATTGTACTAGTGTGAGTACTACTGTTCTAGTGTACTTGTGTAAGTACTAGCGTATCAGTGTACTAGTGTTTGTACTACAGTTCTAGTGTACTTGTGTAAGTAATAGCGTATCAGTGTACAAGTGTGGGTACTACAGTTCTAGTGTACTTGTGTGAGTACTAGCGTATCAGTGTACTAGTGAGGATACTAAAGTTCTAGTATACTTGTGTAAGTACTAGCGTATCAGTGTACTAGTGTGGGTACTACAGTTCTAGTGCACTTGTGCAAGTACTAGAGTATCGGTGCACTTGTGTGGGTACTACAGTTCTAGTGTACTTGTGTAAGTACTAGCGTATCAGTGTACTAGTGAGAGTACTACAGTTCTAGTAGACTTGTGTAAGTACTAGCGTATCTGTGTACTAGTGAGGGTACTACAGTTCTAGTATGCTTGTGTAAGTACTAGCGTGTCAGTGTACTAGTGTGGGTACTACAGTTCTAGTATACTTGTGTAAGTACTAGAGTATCGGTGCACTTGTGTGGGTACTACAGTTCTAGTGCACTTGTGTAAGTACTAGAGTGTACTACTATCGGTGTACTAGTATGGGTACTAGAGTACTTGTGTGAGTTATAGGCTGTGTTCAAAATGGCACACTAGCTTACTGCCCAGTACACAGTGCATACTGTCTGCTTTTTTAAGAATAATGTGTTAAGCAGTATACAATTAGCAACAAATAATGTTTCAAAGTAGTAGGCTACAATGATGTCATGACAAACATTGAACATTAATTCAGCACAGCTGTTGAGAATCTGCCTTACAAATTAATGTACCAACCATTCTTTTTACAAAGGCTTGTTAATAAGGGTTCATGCTGGTAAACATTGTGTTTTATTTCCCTTTTTAAATATCTCCTTGATCTTTGTTGAAAAGAAATGCCTTTCCAATCTGTACTAATCATGATATGTGATGTGGAAAGGATTACAATGAGTTTAGCACAAGGCGGATTTTACTCACTACGCCAGCGATACTACAGATGAACAACTCTTTGGTCATTTTTGAGCGAGATGCTAATGGTCTAATCCGAATCAATGATCTATGCTAAGCTAAGCTAAAATTGCTAACGCCAGACCCGGAGATCGACTGAATGGATTCAAAAACGGTAAAACTCAATTGTTTAACTCTAGGGGAGTTGTTGTAAAATGAGCCTATTTAAAAAAAAAAGTGGATTGTTCCTTTAAGGCCCTGATATAATTCAAACAAAGTTAATTTTCGTTCTTCGTTTGGGGGCGAAGATAACTTTTAAAAGGCTGAGCGACTGAATGTAAGATTAATTGGCGGGCTGTAGATTAATGTAAACATGTGTCGTGATGCTCGCGCGTATGCCCTAAACACAACAACGATGCAATGAAGCTGTATCTTGGTCTTTTATCAAAATGTATGAAATATTACACATTATTGTGTTGTCATAGTTTGGTAAAAACAAAGGTTTATTATTGTATGTCATGGCATTTAATTTACCGTATATCTTTAAATTTGCTTATTGAAAGAACAGCAGCAGCAGAATATTGTAAGATTTATTTGAAACACGTATATTTAATTATTGCTACCTTATATCTTTACTCTTTCCTTTCATTCTTTACATGGCTTTGGAAAACGTGCATGTCATGTTTCTCTACGTCGTTTTTGCATAACTCCGGGTCGTCGACACCAAGCTTCGTTGCGATTTCTTTCTAAGAATTAAATGCTGAATCTTTATAGTCTCTCTGCGAGCGATCGTACAGGTGTGGATATATCTGTGGCAGCGCAGCTATTCCACAAAGTGTATTTATGTTGCTAGTGACTTGGAGATGTTGTTCTCCTGCCTGACATTTGTTGAATGAAAAACGAACGGGGAACAAAAAGTGCGCGTCAAAGAAGGCGGAGCTCCAGAACACACCCACCGATTGCATAATTGCCACGGACCAATCAAGCGGCAACCTCCCGCTCTCTCTCGTGAAGCCAATACGGATGTGAGTAAAACTGTAATTCATCGACTGGCCGCTGGAGGCGGGCTGCAAAAGGGAGTCAATCCCATAGATCCCCCCATGTTAAAACGCCCAACTTTACAGCAGAAAAAAACATGTTTACAGCCTGGTGCAAAAAGTGGTTTTGGTCTATATCGCTAATTTTGCCCTTCATGACAACTGTGAGGGGGGTGAATTATTTTATAACTCATCCGTTTAAATTATCTTAAACCTTAAAGTTCTGTATAATTAAGGGCGTGGCCACTTGAGTGACAGGTGGATTCACCAGTGTTGAGCTTGGTGGGCGTGGTTTCAGCAACCAGCTCCACCCACATCCCGCCTTTTTGCCCACTTTCGATTATCCGGGAGTGACGCGCTTCCAAGATGGCGACGGCTGTCTCCGCCCACAATGCTCTTCAGAAACCTATGGGTGACGTCACGGACACTACGTCCAATGGGACCAATGGGAGCTCAAAGATGTTTAGGAGCCTAAACTAACTCCCCCAGAAAGTTTGCTTTGGTGAGCTGTATTGAGTTTTTGTTCAAAATGACGTTAAATCAGTTAATTCTTCGATTTCGTTTGACATATATCGGGGCCTATAGTGTTGAACTAGCCTGTATGTGATCAGGTGACCAGGCCAATCAGGTTGGTGTTCACTGTGAAAAGTGCTGTTTGCGTCTGCGACAGTAATGAATACAGGCTCCATCAAGTTGCAGGGTTGAACAACACTCTCATTTAGATTGCTGTTTCTCCTACCAATGCATGTGCTAATTACATTCAAATTAGACCGGTGAGGAAGAGAACGAGACAAGGACTAATAAAGGGGTTCATTCTTGCCTCTATCATTCTCTCTCATTTTTGTCCGCCTCTCTTTCACTCTCTCATTTTCTTTCTGTCTGCTTACTTGACTCTAAGGGTACGGTGAGCTCGGCCCGGCTCTGTCAGGTAGCAATTTAGGAGGCGATGTTTGCCGGGACAAATGGAGGACCAGATGATAACTCAGAGAGAAACACAGTGAAGTAATCTTTCCACTAACTCTAGAGTGAAATATTTAAGGGTTATCAAGCAGAACACAAATACGTAAATATGAGCCATGGGTTTAGTGTGCATCTGTGAGGAAGGATGTAAAATATAGATTGAAAGGAAGAAATGAAAAACAGTAGGAGAAAGATAGGAAATCAAAATAATCATAAATAGATAATGAAAAGGCTGATGCTGAGGGCCAATGAATTGCACCCGATGTATATTTACACTGTTTTAGTACTCGATTCACTAAATTAATTATGCAAAACAATGCAAACACACCAAAAACAATGAAGTGCTAAATGCAATTTACATGCAGTTTTACTGTAAAGCTGGTGCATGCTAGAGGTACTAGTGTGTGCATAATAATTATGCTAACTTATATTCTGATCATATTTTTTTCCAAGTACATTTTACCAATTCCATACCACATCATTGCATCCTTCTCATGGGCATTTAATCATTTCTGACTTTAAATATATATTTTTTAGGCTCATTTTATCTGTAAAAATCTGTATCTAATAATTCTGCACACCTGAATATAAGGAGTTTTTCACGTCCAGCCTTCATGGACAATTATATATATATCACTTATGAATGATTAGCTACAAAATTAATAGAAGTTATTAAGATTGATGTGGTTTGGAATTGGTCAAATGTTCTTGAATTTAAAAAAATAATATTTACTTGCTTAATAATTATGAACAAACTGGAAATGTGTGTCTGGATGCATGTGCAATAATAATGCTTTCCATCATAAAAATTATCCATGATAAAAAAAAGAAAATTGAATGAAAATCTGCCTGCTTTTGAACTCACATAGTTTTGTGAATAAGGCATGGATCAAGACAGAAGGTATGCTTGAAATAAAAAGTATAAATATAAAATATTATCTGAATTACGAATCGAATGCATGTGAAAAATCTCAATATGAAAAAAACATTTCCATCCCACGTGTTTAATATGATAAAACGGTCAATTTATGTGAAATTTCAGAAAAATACATTGAAAATAAAATGCTGTAGAAACACTGTTCGCTCAGAAAAATAGCTAAATTGAGCAAATAATTACAAAGAAAGGGTAAATATCACACTGAATTATGACTTTTTGAAGAAGAAACTGAAAGTATTTTCTTGTAAAACTGTTATATTTGTATTATTTACAACCACGGAAGTCATGTATTGAAAATAAAGCTGTAGCCTCTGAGGAAGATGCTTTCGGTTTCAAATGCATGAGGATAATATGTTTGATAAATAATTATGCATTTTTATTATGC
>QVTF01009101.1:0-23094 GCA_003573665.1 Oxygymnocypris stewartii | reverse complement strand
ATGACAAACTATATATCGTTGGAAAGGTCCAAGACTCCTAAATAGATATTGTACCACTGTTTGTTGTAAAAAATTATGTAGGAGCAGTAATAGATTAATTTATGACAAGAGCTCTGATCTTTGACACAAAAATTCTATTCGTTTCCTTTTTTTCCTATCACATGTTTTAGTAATCATCATATATTATATATCATTTGAAAGCTTATAATCTCAAAATTCATCCTGTGAAAACCGTTTTGAAATCGGACATTGCGTTACCATAGAAATGGTACTTTAAATTCTTTTAGCGGGCTCCTCCCCTTTAGTGGGAGGTGTCATATTCCAAATGTATTACGGTCTTATAGAATCACAACTGTTTATAATCTTGACAAAATACATATCATTGCAAAGGTCTGAGTCTCAAGATTCCATATTTGGTGGTCATTTTGTGATAAGAGTAATAGTGGGAGAGAAATTGATACATTTGTGACAGAAAAGTGCATAACAAAAAATTCAATTTGAATGGCACCCGGTGGCTGTTTGTGGTATAACGCATAAACAAAATTGCATAGTAACCTCAATTTTTTATATATCAACTTCAAATTTGAAACAACTTATTTAGACATATGGCTTTAATTTTATGCCAAATTTGGATTAAAACATATTTTGTAAAATATTTATTTTATATAATATAAAATAATTGTACATTATTTTATTTACAGTAAATTTAAACTTGTATAACTTTTTTTTACTTTCATTTGAAATGATTTCACTTCTGCAATAATCTGCTGATTGTCTTCTTTAAAAAGAGACCAACCTTAGGTCTGTATTCAAAAGCATTCATGAATTATAACAATTTAACTTTAAATAGTGCACTTTCAAGTTTTTCAAAAAGGGGGGGTGACAGTTAGGGGGTTAAAGTCTTGACAGCGCGAGCGTTTCACTCATATTCACGATAAAAACAGATGTGCATTAACTGTAAACATTTATGAGCATGTGCGAATAAAAAAGTCCCGATAGTCCTTAGACAATTCAGTTTTATGAAATTCAAGGTCATACAATGTTTTCAATATCTTGGTATAACAAATATATTATCATTTTAAGGAGTTTTATCTTTGTGTATGAAAAACAGGAATCGCATAACAGCTTAATGTTATTATTAAACTTCAAAAGGCTATAATTTCATAAAATAAAATGCATATTGCTGCATATTTTGAAAGTAAAATCACAGCACTTACGTGTTCTTCAGCTCAGACTTTCAGAGAGTTTTCGCAATCAACGAATATCAAAGCATTTATGCAAATGATTGCTTGCAAACAACTACTGTTGAAGAATTATGACAGCATTTACTTTATGGCGTCTATATTATTATAATATGTTGCAGATGGCTGTAAGAGTGCATATTACAAAAAGAGTGCACAGACATTACAAAATAAGAGTCCATGTGTACCGCAAGCTTGTTTATAATTAAAAGTCTATAATATACAGTATATAGGCATATAAATAATTACATAATTATTAAAAATTAAATAAACACCTATAATGTCTTACATTACATTGTAATTCTTTCTAAAATAACTTCTGAACATTAAATCAAAACTATTAAAATAATTGACTAGTCTTGTAAGCCAAGACTGTGATGTGCTATGTTTATGTAGTATATTGTTATGAAGTTAAGAAGAAGCATTTCATATGTCTGTGGAGAAGAGGTTATGAAGAACTCTCTCTAAAAGCTCTGGTTTGGTGATAAAGGCCAACATCACTCTCCCGACCCTAGACGAGAACAACAGAAACATCAAACAAAAGCACCCAGACACAATTTATGAGTCGGGGCATTTAAATGGGGGCTATTCATTGAGGGGCAAATACATTGAGGGCTTGGTGGGATGCAGCCTGGCACAGAATGAGTATCAAAAGAGAAGCACTGGGAAGAGTTCACTTCATTGGTTTCATGGTAAAACCTTTTGTTGTATGATTATATATAGTAGTTGTATTCCAGATTACTTTTGCCCAGGGCTTTGTTTTATATCATAATGGATCCAGACTGATCCATCAGAAATACAAAACTAACATCAGCCTATTCCACAATTCATTCAGCACAGACATGGTAAGCGTTTGTGTTTATGATATAGTTTTCATCCCTCGAGGACAGTGCCTGCTCTGGTGTTTTGTGCTGGGACGATGGCGTTTTAATTTGCTCTGACACTCTGTCGAAATCTAGGCCTGAGCTGTAAAGACTAACTGTCATAGTGTTAATCAGACCCGTGATCCTGCTCGGGCAGCCTGAGGAGATAACGGCAGATTCAGAGAAAGTCACGGACCTCAAGAACCACAAGTTATCTGTTTTTCAGTAACATGCACTCCTTCTCGACATCTCCTTCAAATTCTGGGCCATCCAAGACAACAAGTGACTCTTGATTATCCAAGATCCTTGTATATCTCGTCTCAAAAGGCTTTCTGTCTGGCTCTTAAAGGAACACTCCACTTTTTTTGGAAACAGGCTCATTTTATAACTCAGCTTTTAGAGTAAAACAGTTGAGTTTTACTGTTTTTGAATCCATTCAGCCGATCTCCGGGTCTGGCGGGAGCACTTTTAGCTTAGCTTAGCATAGATCATTGAATCGGATTAGACCAATAGCATCTCGCTCAAAAATGACCAAAGAGTTGCGATATTTTTTTATATGGCTAGGAACTATAATCTCATTCCAGCATAATAATCAATTAACTTAGTTCCCGTACCATGAGTGCAGCAGGTGCAATGATATTACGCAGGGCCTACAATTCCCCTGCTATATCACTAATTCTGTATTGTATGATTTAAAACTAATTTATCAAAAATAGCATTTAATGAAATTTATTTAGAAAACAATTTACAACAAACACTGTATTTTTGGTCAAATAAGCTGCAGCACAACAGAACTATAATAGTAATATATTGCGGTCATAATTTCTTCAAGTTAAACCAGACTTTGATTGTGGCAGTTTCCATGAAGACTTTTGAGTTGCAGTGTATTTAAGGACAAATTGAGTCATGTTTTTTTCTTGTTTTTTTTACTAACTATGACTTGTTTTTTCTGGATTCAATTTTTTTTTATGATTTAACACAAATTTATCTAATAAATAAATTAACTAATTCATAAAACTATTTACCAAAAAAAAAAAAAAAAAACCACTGACACATTTTTGTCAAATAAGGTTCAGCACAACAGAACTATAATATATTACGGTCATCATTTCTTCAAGTTAAACAAACTTTTATTTTGTCATGAAATCTTTTATTTGCAGTATGTATTTGAGGATAGTTGAGTCGTGTTTTCTGACCAATTTTTTCTTGATCGTGTGTTCTATGATTTAATACAAATTTATCATTAAAATTGTGTCTAATTAAATTAATTCAAAAACTTTAACAACTTTTTGTTAACTTTTTTAACATATTTTGAAATGTAATCAAAAGAAAACAATGTAGTGTTTCAAAACAAAACTATACAGTATACTTTAGTACACTGTACAAAAAAAACTACTACTTCAGGAAGTACATTTTAGCATATTATAATAATAATAACTTCTTTAAATCAAACCAAGTCTTTATTCTGACCGTTTGTCATGAAAACCTTGCAGTATGTATTTGAGGATAGTGTGAGTCGTGTTTTCTGACCAATTTTTTCTTGATCGTGTGTTCTATGATTTAATACAAATTTATCATCAAAATTGTGTCTAATTAAATTAATTCATAAACTTTAACAACTTAATAAATATTTTGAAATGTAATCAAAAGAAAAAAAAATTGTTTCAAAACAAAACTATACAGTATACTTTAGTACACTGTACAAATAAAAACAAAACTTTCTTAAAATTATTATTATAATGTTTATTACTACTTCAGGAAGTACATTTTAGCATATAATAATAATAGTTTCTTTAAATAAAACCAAGTCTTTATTCTGACCGTTTGTCATGAAAACCTTGCAGTGTGTGTTTTACGATAATTCAAGTCATGTGTTTTTCCGACCCAATTTACACCTATATTAAGCCCAGTCCACTTGTGACTGTACATCTGGATGATAATAGCAGATGTCAAACGACTCAAAACCTGGATCAACAGAACCGTAGGAGAGAGGGAGATGGGAAATGTTGGCTTGCTCTGACAGCAATCTGAACGTCCTGAAAGAATCGTCTCTGAATTCAAGATGGGCGTCCCTTTACCTCGATCCTCACTCAAAAGCACAGCCTCCAGTAATGTCCAGAGCCGTACGGTGGTAGCCGACTCATTTAAACCCCACACAAGTCCTGGATCTCTTCCTTGCTACAACCTGACCCTCCTCCAAGGGGAAAAGACTCATTACTATGCCAATCAGGTCTCACATCAACCACCAAGACTGTCTGTGTGAGGCACCACGCTGCCCAAGAGGGAATATTGCTTTTTTCTGCTCTCCTCTCCATTTTAATGGTCACCCTCTCCTCAATCTGACCGAAGTATAAATCTTCATATTGTACCACGTACCAGGGAGAAAATTCCTGCGCTATTCGGTCAGCAAACCTGGGAGACGTACTGAATGAGGAGATGAGAAAGAAACCCAGGGGAATCCCTGCCTTCGCTGGGAAAGGTCAAGACTGGCATTAGCAGCAGAGGTAGATGGGAAAGGAATATAAATGCCTCCGGGAAGGATCAGTACTTGGAGGGTAGCACTTTCCAAGCAGGTTGATAACAAACATATTTGATTTATGGCACCCTAAACAAGTATCCACTAAACAAGGATCAACTGTGTGAGCAGTTTACTCAATGTGCGACTAAAAATAGGTGTATACAAACTGTAAAATGTATTTATGATACACGTGTGAATAAAAAGTAGGTTCCCATGAGTCCTGTAAGTCTTTTTTATTTCACATTTAAGGTAATGGCATAACAAAAGTCTTATTTATCATTTGGGCCTGGAAATGTGGAATTGAGATACGGCTTAATGCGGTGCGGTGTTATGTAATATATATATATATATATATATATATTTCAAATTAGGTATATTTTCATATTTTCTGTTTTAATTTTAAAGTTAGTCAATTTTAACGTTAAAGTATTGTGTATTTTTTTTTTTTTTTTTTTTTTACAAATAAGCCTGAATAGTTGTTGCCTTTGCAACTAGGTGAAATAAATGTAGTTTACATTTGTATATTTTATTTTAGTTCACATCTATTTTAGAAGTAGTACACAAAAGTTTTTTGTTTTTTACTTTTATGTACTCGTATATTCGCATCAGTTGGTAATTAACGAATAACATGCATTTATGCCAGGCGACTGCTTATGTTCTACTGTTAATGAATTATGACGGTTTATTTTATGGTGTTTGTATTGTAATATGTTTTTGATGGCTGTAAGAATGTATATTTTTCCCCCTCATCTGTTGGAACGAGCAGCTGAATGTAGCAAAGACATTTCAAAATAAGAGTCTATGTATTTCGGGCTTGTCTGTAATTAAAAGTCCTGCATTATGCATCATTTCTTTTCTGTTTACACAATAAACCACATCTGGCACTTCAACATTTAAAATATAAAATAATTCCATAATTATTAAATAAATAAAGTTTGATGCATAAATATCCAGAAACGTAAATGTCTCATTGTTTCCCTTTATTACTGTAAAAAAAAAAATAAAAAAATGTCCCTAAAGTTCTTTATGCGCTCCTAAATGTTTCAAATTAGAAATGTCAAGCCATGCACCGAGCTTAACTTTAACACTTCATGCACTGGAATATGTGCAGATATCAAATTCTTCTATAGGATGCATGTGTAAAAAGCTTTTCTCTACTAACGTGAGCTTGGGTTCGCGGCCTTCACAGGTGTACTGCCAGCAGATGAGCCCGATAAGATCGTAGACCCGAGCGTTCGCCATCGTCACCACCGTCATGGGGTGAAGCTTTTCTTGGGTCGACTGCATTGAGAGGTAGACGTCGATTTTTTTGGTTGCCGTTGTACCAACATGGCCCTGAAACAGAAAAGTTAAGGAAACGTTTCTATGAGCAATTAAATCGAGCCTTGTTGCTGACGCAGTAGACAAAGGGTTTGAATCTGGGTTGTGTCCGGTTCTGACCTCATTAATGATCTTTATCAGATAATTTAGTTTTCTCTCAATTTGTCATTACAAGTAGAAAAAGTTATATTGCTAATATCACTAATACCACAAGATTAAAATAACTGGGATGTATTTAAGATTTTATTGGAAGTAGAAAATACTTTTTGCATTCCAGACCAAAGGGGGGGGACAGGTGAAAGAGACCGCTGTAAGTGATGCACAGTGACAAACTACACCTAAAATCTCTGTCTGACTGTCAAAAAATGAAAGCGGCAGTCTTTCTCTTTTCTGCGAAGGTGTTATAGCCTGGAGCTGATCCTAATGAAGGGAGACAGGAGACAAACCTGCGGGACAGCAGGCGTTTCTGTTCTGTGTTTAAGAGAGAGCTTGCTTAAAGGGTGGAGAAAACACTCTGTATGCCATCCCAAAAAAAATACAATTATTTTGATTAAATTCATTCTGCCATTTACTTAAAGCCTTACATATTTTTCAACAATGTCTGTTAATGGTGAGGTCTGGAAATTGAGTATGGAAGTGATTTCCTAACCATGTTCATTTTTTTGATCATGCAAGAGAGGAAGGTTTCAGCGCTAAATGATGACCAATTAATAATGATCAGGGTTATTATATTAACTAAAACGGAAAAATAATCATATAAAAAAATTACAATATATACATTTTAAAATAAATATTTTAACTTGCAAAAAAAATACAAATGAAATACATTAAATAAACAAAACATTATAAAACTACTAAGAATGCCAAAAACACACAACAAAATGACAAAAACTAACTAAAAATGGATTTTAGCTAACTAGACAAATGATATATCACACATGGAGGCAAATGGATGCTTGTGTTTTATTTCTTTAGAATAAGGGACAGGGACACTTATTAAGAAAGTACATTTTGATCTCAAGTTGACTTTGAAAAGCATCATTATTTGAAGATAATCCATGTAATTTGAGGAAAGGTGCTTCGTGTGGACACAAAAGCGCTCACCTTGCCATCAAATTTGGAGTACTCGTTGAAGGGGTTGTTGAGCTGCTGAGGACACTGTTCTAGCCGCAGCGAGAGTGTGGATTTACTGCCTGTGCTCCGGGGCCTGTCCTTAAAGTCCTTCTTTTCAAAAAGCGAGCTCAAGTCGTCTGCTACAAAAATCAAGACAGAAGAGCAACATATTTAGAGGGCAAGAAATAAAGACCAGAAAATGAAAGCAAACTGTTCTTTTGAGTACGGCTACTGAACCTGATTGAGACGAGCTTCTCTCTTTCCACTGGATGTTTTTGCACTTGATCTGGTTCTGTCGTTCTTTCCTCAGCCGCTCCAATCTTTGAGCTTTAAATGAAAAGACTTTCATCTGTTAACATTGTCAGTGGTGTGACCCCATTACACTTCAAAGTGGCCACTGTCAAACATGTCATGCATATCATGACTGTGATTAATAAATATAAGGGCTGAATTCACGTGGTGAAAAAAATATGCAAGGGGTTTCGACACATTTTAAGTGATGATAGTTTGAAAAATGCAGGTTATTACTAGACTGACTATTTAAATATTCAAGCACGTGTCACCTAACGAATCAATGTCATACTTGATTCACTATTACACTAATCTTGGTTTTCTTCGACAATAAGCAGCCAAAAAAAGTGTTTGGATGAATCTCACAAACAAATGATCAGGTCATATTGCAATTAAAACAACAACAACAATGTACAGTATTTTGCATAAAGAAAATTACGTTTTTTTATTGTGACATTATTTTCAAGACAATTAAACATTCCCCTCATAAAAAACCCAATCTCATTACTGTAATGTAGAAAAGCTTCTAATCCTGTCTCAATTATAGATTTTTTATATTAAAATGAACATGCATTTAATCTAGTTTAGCAAATACCACCTTAATGTACAGGTGCATCTAAAAAAAATGTAATATCATGGAAAAGGTCTTTATTTTTTGTAATTTAATTCAAAAAAGCTTAATTTTTTTACTGAAAAAAATCAGTATCTCAAAAAATGTGAATATTTTCTCAAAGATCAATCAAAAAAAGATTTACAAAACAGAATTACTCAGGATCTCCAAAGTAGGTTTAATTATGCACTCAACACTTGGTTGGGAGTCCTTTTGCATGAATTACTGCTTCAGTGTGGCATGACATGGAGGCTCTGCTGAGGCATTATTGAAGCCCAGGTCACTTTGATTTCCTGTTCCCTTCAGCTCGTCATATTGTAGATTCTCAATGGGGTTCAGGTCAGGCGAGTCGGCTGGCCAATCAAGCACAGGAAATCATGGTCAGCAAACCACTTTGAAGTATTTTTGGCAGTGTGGGCAGGTGCTAAAGTCCTGCTGGAAAAGGAAATCAGCATCTCCATAAAGCTTGTCAGCAGAAGGAATCATAAAGTGCTCCAGAATCTCCTGATAGACGTCTGCATTGACTTTGGACTTGATAAAACACAGTGGACCAACACTAGCAGATGTCATGGCACTCCAAATCATCTCCGACTTCAGAAACTTCACTTGAATTTTATCATACACTTCACACAAGTTTATTATAAAGGTTTAAAAAAATCAGCTTTCTTTTGTCACATCCTTGTCTTTATTTTTTCATATTGCCTGTGCATAATGCTGGCTTCTGCAGACAATCACACTAGAAACAAACGCATAATCGCTTACTTTATATCCTTATATCATGAGGTCAAGTGAAGGTCTCTGAATTTTAAGAAACTTGTGCCTCTCTAGTCTTCCTCCAGTCTCTAGATCTTGATTTCCAAATGAAATTGAGTCATCTAAAAAGAGGACTTAGGACCACTGAGCAACAGTTCAGTTCTTTTTCTCCTTAGTCCAGGTAAGATGCTTCTGACGATGTTTCTGTTTCAGAGTGGTTTGGTAGCCCTTTTCCTGATGTCTGAGCGTGGAGACTCTTGATGCACTGACTCCAGCTTCAGTTCACTCTTGTGAAGCTCTCCCAAGTGTTTGAATCAGCTTTGCTTGACGTATTCTCCAGCTTGCGGTCATCCCGGTTGCTTGTGCACATTTTCCTACCCAATTTATTCCTTCCAGTCAACTTTGCATTTAATATGCTTTGATACAGCACTCCTTGAACAGCCACCCCTTTCAGTAATGACCCTCTGTGACTTACCCTCTTTGTGGAAGGAGTAAGTGATCATCTTCTGGACCATTACCAAGTCAGCAGTCTTCCCCATTATTGTGTTTCAGAGAACAAGAGATACTTGGAATGTATACTGTATGGATGGTCATTTATTGAAACTTAAATGTAAATATTCTAATATTTTGAGATACTGGATTTTTTTCTTTAATGAGCTGTAAGCTCTAATCATCAAAATTAAAAAAAAAACTTTTGAAATGTTTTACTTTACATGTAATTAATCTAAAATATATGAAAGTTAAATTTTTTGAAACAAGTTACAAAAAAGGACTTTCGTGATATTCAATTATTTAAAAAAACACCTGTATACTTTATACAGTCAGTAACTATTGTACTTTACAAAAATATAATATAATATCATTATTTTTCCCCATCACAGTAATGAGAATTTTTTAATGTCATGAAAATGTCACAAAGAAAAAAAAAAAAATAATTGGAATTAACACTCTATATTGCAACTATTATGAATATTCCAGAATGTATTTAAACTAGTTCAATTTGAACACTTAAAACACTAAAAAGAGTCATCCAGAGAGCACTTGGCTGGTACAAATATTGAACTTGAAGTGTGTATTCAAATGTAATCCCCTTTAATTGCAGGGCAAACTTTTCTCTTAAAGGGTTTTTCTCTTATACTCGAGTCAAAAGTGTTTTGTTGGTTCTGTAACTTCAACGTGAGTGGTCAGGGACGTTCCACAGGAAGGTTTTTGTGTTTTGCATGCATGCATGTATACGATATGATATAGTAACCACAAAGCATGACATTATTTTACTCGATTGGCAAATATGTGAAGGCAAACACTTCATGCACTCTCAAATGTGCCATACTCCAATTCATAATGCAACATTAGACATCTGAAGTAGCTCAAAATACATAGTAGAGATCGGCCGATATATCGATTTAACAGCATTTTTCACGATATTTAAGCATTTAACCATATTCGGATATCGGTTTTGTAAAATCGGATTCACCGATAAATGCCGCCCGATAAATTGCGCCCATTGCAGCGTGTCTGAGGGGAGACGAGACAACAATGGCATGCATGAGTACTTGATTTGCAGTAGTTAGTAAACTATTTAAAATTAAAACCCATTAATGCACAAATTAGATGTATTACATAAATGCCTGATATGCAGTTTATGCAGCTTGACTCTAAGAAATAGAGTCGAACTCATGGAGTCACAAAAAATAATCCGTCAGTCTGTCCCAACAAAGATGTATCGTTGCCTGAATTAAATAATACAGCCATGAATGAGCGCATGTTGGAAATAAAAGTGCTTCATTTAATTTTCTCTCTGTTGTCTATATGCTCATCATTAGTCTCGTGAAGTTGGAGTCACGTAAGATAATCTGTCAAGTCCTCTCCCAATAAAGACGTAACTGTGCATGAATTAAATAATACAGCCATGAATGAGTGCATGTTGGAAATAATAGCACTGAATTGCATTCTCTCTCTGTTGTATATCTTTAGTCTCGTGAAGCTGCTTTTATATTCATGTTCACTCAGCGTTTGATGCTCAGGAGAAGCTCCAGCACGGCCACCGCATGTAACTTTATACAAGATTCACTCGTTTAAAACACACTCAATTTATATATTTACTATACAACCATTATTTCACCAATAAACATCTAAATAAATACATCTCTATGAAAATGAATTATTTATTATCTCCGCAAGCGATCACAGTTTGAGTATAGTTCTGTGTAAATAGATAAACCGCTGTCAGCAGTTTTCATAATTTAGACAAAAACATTTTAATAATTCTGATAAAACATGCCAGTTAAGAAATGCAATAGAATACGATGTTTTGTTTGTTATAGCTTATTTCAATATTCCAGAGAATATTATTCAGTGAATTATTCTTCACTCTTTAGTCTATTAAACAGCTTATAAACCTAAAACTGTAGTTTAAAATGAAGTTGACTCCTGTACATTTTTTATTTAATAAATTTTTTTCCATGTATTTTACTCCATATGAAAACATTAGACATTCTACATGTATTTTACTTATTGTAAATATCAGTGTTGCCACTGATGCTTTTTATAAATCATTTTTTTGTTAAGATTACTGAAAGGAGGAAAAGCCAAAGTAAAGTATATGGACTTACTTCACTCATTTATTTATCTACTTTATAACAGTAGCCTATAAAAATATAGGTTCTGCATATCGGTTATCGGGCACATAAATATGCAAATAATTGGTATCGGTATCAGTTATAAAGAAATCTATATCGGTCGATCACTAATACACAGATCTTTTCTATTTCACAAAGTGTATGTTAGACTTTTGCTTGCCTGGCAGGAGTTTTGAAGTTTTACAATATTGAACACTGTTATTAGTTACAAGATAATAGACAGAATTTAAAAAAAAAATCTTATATTATTTGTGTTTTACTTTAATATAGCTACGCGAGTCAAGACATCCCATTTTGGTGGCTGCATCAAACGTGATTTTATATACATACGAATCATATCAAATAACAGTAAAGTGTATACTTCAAACTTTTGAGAATATAAAAGGTCAAAATTAGGGCTGTACAATTAATCGCCTGCGATAATGAACATGATATAGCCTAGCTCGTCACGGCTCTGTGTATTAACTGCTGCTCCGTCTGAAAGCAGGTGATGGAGATTTAATCACAGAACGAGCTTTACTGACGAGATGCGCATGTGATTAATTGCACAGCTCTAGTCAAAATGTGGATAAAATGGAACATATTCAGCGTAACATATATTACAGTAAAATTAAACAAACTTATTCTGACATAAAGTGATTGTTCTAAACGTATCATTTCGATTTATATTTTATATTATATTTCATTATAGTTTTACCCCTAAAGGGGGCACCTTAAAGAAACCTATTAGTACCCAAAATGTAAATATTAGCCCCATATCGGCCCAGAGACACATTTTGTATATGTTTTCATAGAGTGATGATTCAATCACTATAACTAATGGTCTGTGGGACCTAGTTGGATTTCAACCCCATTTAAAAAAATATATATATGTAGACCAATTAAAGTCATAAAATAATTATAATATCCAATTAAAGAATATTCTTTTGAGATTACAGAATGAATTGCTGGAATTCTAACTGAATTTGATTCACAGATAAGATTCATCAGATTGGTATTGATATTTTCAGCAGTTTTCTGTCCTGAACACTTGCTTACCAGCAGGCTCAGGTCTCACGAAACTGTCTTGTCGTCCTGGGCACAAGTTGTTCAGATGGTTCATAATAGAGTATTATTTCAAAGATTCCCCTCCCTGACAACAGCATCCCAAAACCAGCACTAAGCCACATCCATTTCATCAATGTTAAGTGCTAGTGATCATCAATCCCTATCATTCAACACCTGCCATGACAAAACATACTGACTGAAACTGATCCACTCCAGGAACAAACCTCAGCATATCCAGCATCAGTATTTCAGTCTGTTTTACACTGACCAAAAACTGTTTCAACAGCATAATATAATTAGAGCCTCACATAATTATGGCTGATTCTGCCTGCATAATTGTCAAATTGTTACATAAGCAAAATATATGTATAACTCACCTGTAATGTGAGAAACTGACTGTTTGTGAGTTCCATGCGAAAAAGGTTTGTTTTGTGAAATTACTCTTTGAATTTAATTATGGAATCACAAAGATATTTCAATATAAAGCATTGTGTGTTTGCTGCTATTTACTGCAAAACATTGTCACATTTACTGAGATATTATCTGTAATAGATCAATATCAAAACACTAAAACGAACTTGTGCTCATATACTGATGATTCTGAACAGAATTAATACTGAAAAACAAGACTAAAGAGAAATCATCAGATAAGCTTACAACTGATTCTAAAAGACAAAAGATCCAATTTCAGCGAAACAGGTTTGCAAAGGCAAGATCGTCTTAGAGTACAAATCAATTTCAGTCAGTTGCCATTCCCAGCCAACAAGCACAATCAAATTACCCCTTGATCACAGAAAAGGAAAATCCGATTATAAAATAAATTGCCTGAAAGAAACATCTCATTTTAAATGGTACCTATTGAGATCTAAATTTTAATTATTTGCAATTTCTTTTCATGTAAACATTTATCGAGCACCAATACAGATCATTTTTCCTGCTCAATTCTGAGTGGCTGGTACAGTAAAGACTAATGTAGCTGCATTAACAGGAAAGCTTTGAGGGAAGATGAAGCAGCAAGAGGACACAGTATTTAAGCCCAGCATAACTTTCTGCTTTGTTTTGCTCCAAGGTTTCAGGCTATTGATCATCAGTAAGCAGCATGGATGGGAATAGTAAGGAAACTATCCATTCTGGATTTGATTCAGGTTCCACTTAAAGGTTCTGGTTCTTTGAGGATTGCTCTAAAATTCCTCCAGGTTTTCTGAATAATCACTATTTAGGAAGCAATTCTTTCAATTGCAATCAATTGCATTTAGGGCCTTCGGCAGCCTGTTGTCAAATGAATTCAGATATAATACAAAAATAAAAATACATCCTCAAATGCCATATTCTGCTAAATGAATAAATGTTTTAGATCAAAAATATCTTTCAGGTCTAGAGAGGTTCCAGCTGTCGGAAAAGGATCCAGTTCTCGATTCCCAGCCCTAATAAGCTGTGATTTCTGTCCGTCTGCAAGCCATGCAGCAGTTCAGATGATGACCAGACAAATGCTCATTGATATAATGATAATATTATACACTTGTTAAGACTTGTTTGTTGTTGTTTAACATCTTTAAAAGCAAGTTATACATGTATTTCCTGTTAGAGACCTAATGGCTTAAGGCTGTGTAATTAATCGCATGCGATTCTCAAGCGCATCTCGCCAGTAAAGCCCGCTCCGTGGTTGGCGGTAAATCTCCATCACCTGTTTTCAAATGGAGCAGCAGTTAATTTACAGAGCCGTAGTTCACTGACAATCTAGGCAAGTTCGCGTTCATAATCGAATGCAATTCAGGAGTTCAGAGTTTCTTTATTTCGTACCCGTAGGTAAATTAGTTTCCAATGAATAGGTTCAGGCACTTTCTCACAGATACAATAAAATAATACAGTCCAAAAAAAAAACAATAAAAAAAAAACCCACTACAAGACATCGTTACACAATAAAAACATAAACACCACCCCTTAGATCATCTTATTACTGTTTATGTGATTAATCACTGAAGGAACAAAGCTATCATCGTTTCGTTGTGCAAAGCGGTACTCTCAGCCGTCGATTAGACGGAAGATACTGGAACTCATAATACAAGGGATGGAGCCTATCTCTTAAGATTGAATCACCCACTCACTGTACCTGCCTAATATACAGCGAAGCAGGGGTACGTAACGGCTCCCCAATCAACCTACTGGCCCAGTTTACAATTTGATCAATAGAGTTCCAGCTTTTTAATTATAAATTCCCGTACCAGGACTAGGGATGGGTACCGAAACCCGGTATTTAATCGGTCTCGGGGATACATTATAAAAGACTGGAGTATCGATAAGCTCTGACGTTAACGGTTCTGTTATCGGTACTGGAGAAATTAAGAAAACACACATAGATTTATTATTGCTATATATATACACATTATCTTGCAAATTCTATCCCACCAGAGTCACCAGCTGTTTTTATATGCAATAATATTCAAACATTTGTCTATGATGCATTTTTGCTATTCCCAAAATCAGAAGCGAGATCGCTCACGTGGATGAGTTCAGCACGCGCAACATGAAAGCCCTGTTTATGATAGAAGAGAACCATTAAAACATGCTTACACTTTAGGCCTGTGCCTGTTATATTAAACTGAGTTTATTTAATGTTTTTTTTAGCTTCTAAAGATTATAGCCGCGTTTTTTCTAGCACAACTTCCTTCTCTTCACAGCGGCGCGCATTCGTTCCTCCCTGACCAAAACTTAACGTCAGAATCAGATCAATCGTCTGTCGGTTGTTGTAAAATGCCGTCTTTACAGTTACTAAATTGCTGGACATGTTTGATAATAAAACGTTGAAAGTACAATCCACACGAGAGACGCTGTTCCCCGTGTATGTGTGTGTGTGTGTGTGTGTGTGTGTGTGCGAGCGTGGCGCGCTCTAAAACAGACAAGCAAAGGGCACTTTTGAGCTTCGGGCGCGTCCAAACGATCAAATACACATAAAACATAAAAAAAAACAGCCGGCTTGAAGAGTATTCACTTAAACACAGTTTATATCTTAAAGTGAACGAGAACAGTTGGGAGAAAATTGTGTGTCAATATTTTGTCTTAAAGTGACAGACTGCTTCATCAATGTTAATCAAAGAGA
Source organism: Oxygymnocypris stewartii (assembly GCA_003573665.1). Taxonomy (NCBI): domain Eukaryota; kingdom Metazoa; phylum Chordata; class Actinopteri; order Cypriniformes; family Cyprinidae; genus Oxygymnocypris; species Oxygymnocypris stewartii. Next base: position 7,602 of record QVTF01009101.1, on the reverse strand, counting down.
AAATCACCCACAGCTCTTATTCTGAATAATGTTATAGCTTTAATAAGCATTAATCTATCATATATAGTGAAAACTATGCAGTGTTCATTTACATTTGATCACTTTTAGCTATTACTTACCTGAACATTAATGTTAGTAGACATTCATGGAAAAATGAAAGCACTGTTTTTTTTTTCATTTCATTTGTACATTTGTTTTATGGTATGACAAATGGTATATTTGTCAGTTTGTTTAACTTTGTTTCTTTGTTCATGTTCTTACTGTATCTTATCTTATGTATATAAAATACTAAAAATGCCTGCACACTGGTGCATTTGCAAATTAATGCTTTATATTCATTTAATTAAATATGTATTTAACATTTCAGAATATAAAGCAATGTTAATTAAGCTGCTAATCTATCTATCTATGCTAATATATCATAGAAATATATATTTCATACATACATGTGTATGTATGCATGTATGAATGAATAACAAAAAGTACCGATAAGAATACCGTTAAAGTACCGGATCGATAAGCAGTATCGATAAGAGTAGTAATACCGTTAAAACCTTAACGATACCCATCCCTAACCAGGACACCAGACAAAATGATAACACTGATTCGATGTACGCTTGATAAAACATAATCAATGTTTTATCAATGTGAAATTTAGACAGTTTCCTTAAAAAGAACAGTCGCTGATGCCCTTTTCTACACACAGCTTCACGGTTAGCTTCAAAACTCAGCTTTGAATCAATTATTGCCCCCAAATATTTGTATGATTGCACACTCTCTACAGTTTGACCGTTAATGTATGTAAACGTATGCATGGGAACGTTCTTTCTGAAATCAATTATCATGTCTTTAGTCTGCGATTCATCTGCGTTTAGGAACGCAATATTGCCTAGCTTATCAGTGAACTACGGCTCTGTGAACTAACTGCCGCTCCATCTGAAAGAAGGACAATCACGGAACCGGCTTTACTGACGAGATGCGCATGAGAATCGCATGCGATTAATTGCACAGCCAGACTTCAAAGATCACATTTCTCAGCATCATCAACTGAACTGCTTTAAGCCAAGCACTTCAGATAGAAAGAGAAGTGATCATGGACCGACACCGCAGAGCACACTGAAGCAGACGTGTGCAAGATTAAGTTTAGGCCAGCATCCCATAAGCAGATTTTCAACATTGAGCATGTTTGATATTATCAGTTAGTAAACTCTGGTATAAGCTAAGGTCTATTAGGTATGACCAATAAGCATCTTCTCACACTGAAAAACCCATTGTCATGCTTATATCTGATCCCTCTGAATAATGCAAAGCCACAAACTGAAAATGCTGAGAGCGCAATATAAGCATGAGCACTCTTAAAGAAATAGTTCACGCAAAAATGAAAACTTTGCTGAAAATGTACCCACCACCATCAGGTCAGATTTGGAGAAATGTAGCATTACATGACTTGCTCAGCATTAGATCCTCTGCAGTGAATGGGTGCCGTCAGAATGAGAGTCTAAACAGCTGATAAAACATCTCAATAATCCACACCACTCCAGTCCATCAGTTAACATCTGGAGAAGACAACGGCTGCATGTTTGTAAGAAGCAAATCTGTTAAGGCATTTTAACTTTAAACTGTTGCTTCTGACCAACATTTCAGTCCATAATCCATAATAACGCTTGCTCTAGTGAAAAAAGTCCTCTCTTGTCCTCATTTCGAAATCCATTTCAAGAGTATTTTTTGTTTTTTACTATTTTTGCTTAAAAACAATGCTTCATCTATGCGTATTTTTCTCCTGATTCAGACATGATGACTTTTTCACTGAAGAAAGCTAATAATAGAATATGGGTTGTTATTTTAGCCATATTTTTATTTTATCTTACTATTGCTGGAAGCAACAGTTTGAAGTTAAAAATGTCTTGATGGATTTCTATTTTACAAAAAGTTTTTCGCCATTCGCAAGACATTAACTGATGGACTGGAGTGGTGTGGATTATTGTGATGTTTTTATCAGCTGTTTGGACTCTCATTCTGACGGCACCCATTCACTGCAGAGCATCCATTGATGAGCAAGTGATGCAATGTTACATTTCTCCAAATCTGATGAAGAAACAAACTCATCTACAGCTTGGATGCCTGAGGGTGAGCAAGTTTCAGCTCATTTTCATTTGTGGGAGAACTTTCTCTTTAAGTTGTTCTGAGTGACATGATACAGGAATTTATAACTTCAATACAAAGTCTTGAATAAAATCATTAATCTGCATCATTTTTGATAAAATACTGAAAAAGTGTCACTACATTAAGAGAATAAATTTGGGCAGTGATTAATTATTATTTAAAAAGAGGCAAAACCTTGAACTGTTATTCTGGTGAAAAACTACAAGGAAGTCTTTCAACTTTCTGTGACAGCAGGTTTACAAACGGTTCTCTGTAAAACATAAAGCGTACCTGGGCAATATATGCTTTTCTAATCTCATTTAACCATCTTAAATCCAAGTGTGAGAAGGTTTCGTCTTTACCTGTACCAACCACATCAGCGAGCTGGATTCAGGGCCCAGAAAGCAGCGAATTCTGAGAGTCAGACAGTTACTTGCCTGTGTTGGAGCGCCGTCGGATGCCAAAGTCCCAGCTGGAGGTGATGTCGACGGACTGAGAGAGATCGCAGGTCTGGCCGTCTCCTCCACCGCTGCTGTCCCCAAACGAACCCCCGGATGAGCCTCCGCCAGCGGACGGCGCAGACGAAGGGCACTTCTCCAGATCCACGTCGTGGTCGATCAGGACCATCTCGCACATCCCGGTGTCATCGCTGGTCACATGCGACTGCCGAATGTGGGCCAGGATGATGGCGGGGTTGTCGAGGAAAGCCATTCTGAGCACCTGCCCCTCGCCCCTCTGTCACTCTCCGGTTCTCTGTCCGGATGTGCCGACCCTCAGTCCGAGTTACAGGCTGAAGATACCTCAGCGATGCAGCGTCTTCCTTTTCCTTCTTTTGGGGGTTATTTTCTCCTCTCCATGGTTGGGCATGGATGCCTGCCTGCAGAGTAACACAGACCAGATGTTTAATTATTAAGCCACAAATATCATACGATGATAACTTGAGTAATATATACTCACCTTGTAAAAGCCTACTGTATCATACTTGATAAGAAATTTCTACATGATCAAAACTTTCCTGAAAATGCTGCTGTTTATAATCTACTACATGCCTTCTGTCGTTCAATTGATAGTTTATTATTTTTAGTAATTAAAAAACTAATTGTAAAAACAGCCGCCTTTATCTTGTGGTTCACAAATCTGCAAACATAACTTTTTTATTATTAGTATTTCTGTGTGGCTCAGTGGTTAAAGCATGCGTCAGCAGCGCAAAGGTTGTGGGTTCGATTCCCAGGGAACACATGTACTGGTTAAAAATGTATAACCTGAATGCAACTGTAAGTCGCTTTGGATAAAAGCTCTGCTAAATGCATAAATGTAAATGTTGTATTTCAAGATGAACACTTACTGGACTGAAGCAATTTAGGTTTACTTGATTATCCAAACATCATTTATTTTAATTATTTAGAAAAATATGATCACAAGTGAGTATCAAATATGATCATCAGGCTGTTGAGTAACATTTATTTGTTCATCTCTCAATCGTTATTGCATTGCATTATATGTTTTGAAACTACAGAGCTTTGATCATAAAATCTGTTTTTTAAATATCATCTTAAGATATTATTGTGAGATAGAGAGTGAAAAATCATTTTTATATGTATTATAAGTATTCTGTAATATTGTTATAAAGTTCTGGCTGATTTACAAGCTATCATAATTAAATTTTTAACCATATAAATAAAAATATCTGCAATGTATTTCTGCTCAGTAAACTGCAAAAAAGTTACGAATTGCAGGAAACTGTTCCATTTTTAAACATTATTTAATATACCAGGCATTATATATTTAATTCGTTTAAATAGATACATAAATTAAAATGTATATTTGCCATATCTTACAAAAAGTCCAACTGAAATCATTAATTCAACAAGTTCAGGACAAAAATCACGAGGGACACACACATGTATAATGGATAAACCAGTTATCCGGGCTCTATTATTGCTCTTATGAGGATGTTTATGATGTAAACACACAGTAAAGCAAACAGACACACTAGCTACTAGCTAGTTAACGTTACTAACTAGACACTAGCTGCCATGACCGGAAACCAAAACAACAACCTAACTAGCTAACGTTAGACTAGGACACAAGCAGGGACACCCGTGCCTTATTATTACACCACATGTTAAAACGTTTTAAACATCTTGATTTGTAAACAAAAAGACAAATGGTGATGCTAAATGCTAATTGGCCAACAAACTAACCATTTGTGATCAATAACCACAGTAAGTGTATTCGTTTTGAGGGCGAGCGGGTCACAAATGCACTCTCGTCGATGTCTGAAATGAATAATATTTTGTATGAAACACACGTAACGTTAAGTAGGAGCTGAGTGAACGCGCTAGCCAGGCCCTGCTAATGCTCGTGCTAATCTGCTCGACTAGCCTCATACAGCAGCGCATCATTACCTTCATTCATGCCTAGAACAGCGACTCCACCATCACAGACGCGCCGCGCCGTCTGAGCGAGGGACTGGCTGTACTGTCTCATTTCATAATTATGGAGATATCGTCCCAAAAAACGGAATAAGTGTGTCTGTTTACTCTGTTGTTCCTGTGTTGGTGGTCCAGTAAGCTACTTCCTGCTGGTTTACCCCTCATACCGGAAGTACACCACTCTGGGAAACACCCTCCAGAACGACTGATGGACAAGACATGCGGCCAATCAAGACAGAGACTGTTAACAATTAATACAGTAGACACACAACGAGATCATTTTATTTTATCTTTACCTTGTTCCTTTTCATTTTTCTCTTTACTTCTTTATTTACATAATTTATTTCATCAAGTGGCATGTTCAAACTTCACATTAATAACTTTGCTTTGTAAGTATAACAAAGACTATAGAGTTCAAGAGCATAACATGCATCAGGTTTGTAACAGTTCACAAAAAACATAATATAGCGTTATATCTTATGATTCAAACATTGTCTTAGTTACAGAAAGAGAGAAATACTGTTTATTTTGAAGTTTTTAATAATAGGCTTTGACATTGCACAATATGCAAGATATACTATTTACACTAGACCTTGCAAGATCACAGTGTAATAGGGACAGATAGAATAATGTTTACACAAATAAAGAACTCTCGTACCATTGTAAATGCAATAGTTTAAAAAAATAGCTTAAAACTGAAAATGTGCCAGTTTATAACAGAGAAAAGACTTTTGCTGATGCGCTCGATTTAATCAGACTGATTCAGTCAAATGACATCTTTGACTAGAATAAAATCTGATATCTTAGATGTTACCACGTCAAATATGCTTTTTAATTACATAACTAACATGTATTTATTTATTTGTTTGTGTGTGTGTTTTTAGTTTTTAGTGCATATACAAATGTATATTGTTTACTAAGTTATTTCATAGCTGTGTATAATCTTAAGTTTTTATGATGATGATGAAATCAGATTTAAATTACTAATGAAAATGTGCAGTAGTTACTGTAATGATCAGAAAATCAGTTTAACCTATAGTTAGATTGCCTGTTTCCAATGCTACTGTTTACATTTATTTGTTTGTTTATATACACCTACTTGTTTATCAATGTATTAGTTATTTATAATTTTTTTGTTTGTTTGACCTGAACAGATCTATAAAAAGATTAGTTTAAACTGTTGCAGTCATATTGATTCAGATCATTTAGATATTTTCACGTGAAGCATATTTGTGAGGTGACCTGACAAAACATTTTTAATTCATTTACATGCTTGTTTTACCTATTTATTTCTTGGCAATGAAATGATTTATTTGCTTGCTTGCTTGTTTGTTTGTTTGTTTGTTTGTTTGTTTGACACAAGCGGTAATGACACTGTGTGGGATATCGAATATTGTCTGCACTGTTAATATAATTCAACACCAACTTTGTTTGTTCTAGATATACACAGAATATTTTTCAGGTCGGCTGAGTTGTGTTTTATCATTTTAAATTTCTGTAGACAATATTTTAAATACATGTATATTTTAAAAATATATTTTAAATATATGTTGTTTCTATTCTTTAAAAATTATTATTGTTATTATATTATTATAATATTATAACTAAATATTTTACATGCAATCTTTTATATGCTTGCCATTTTAGGTATTGTTTATTTTAAATATCTAAATATGTTTTATTCGTATTTATTTTTATATTATTCAATATAATTATTATTATCTATTATTTATTGATTTTATATTTTTGCATGCTATCTTTGTACATTTTGACTGTTTTCTGAAATGTGTTTTTTCATAAGTGTGTTACTGTTCACATTTCGCTGCACAGCTTGTAATAGTGTTTAATAACACCGTGTGACAACTTACCCCATAGGGTACCGTGTGCCAATATATCCCTCTATGCAGGATGTGTGGGGTGTTAAATCATTATATATGTATGGTTTTGTATGTAATGGTGAGCACAGACGCACTTGCAGACCCCGGGTGGGCGGAGCCGCCTGTGTGCACGCTCTTGTGCAACACTGGGAACATCATCAGAAGGAGCTGCAGCGCACGAGACGCACACATGCATCCACACGGATATTCTCACTACGCATTGCATCTGCTGTAGATCATCCAGAAGAGCGCGAGGCGCGTTTAACAACCTGTCTTGTCATCCACAACCTGTACTCCACAGCTCAACAACAGGAAGAAAGAATACTGGGAAACCAATGGCTTACTGTAGGTGTATTTATCACTAATGTATTTTCTACTCGAGGATGAAAATCAAACCGAGGGGGATATTCTGAAGTTTTGCCGAAGCTGCCACTGAACTGCATGGAATAACAGTGTGAAGAACCAGTGTTATGAAGTAAATGACGAACAGTAAAAGTGCACTATTTCTGATTCTGGAAATCAGTGGCTCGTTTTATTAAAGCACTTTTTGTTTTCGCGCACTTGGGACTCGTTTCCACTGCATTGATTCAGGACGGCATCAACACCTCTCTTGTGTGGATTTTAAAAGACACCAGAGCTCATGGAGGAGAGTCATCTGATGCAGACCCTGGCCGGCGTGACCCTCGCCGGACACCTGGCGGCTTTACCGGTGCCTCATGACGGAGCCGACGCCAGAAACAAGCAGGACATCGGAGACATTCTGCATCAGATCATGACCATCACCGACCAGAGCCTGGACGAGGCTCAGGCAAAGTTAGTTTTACAACGACACTTTACAATGCTGTCCATGGTAGCGCAGTTTATTATAATAACAATAAGTGTGTTTACAGGCAGCTTCTCTCTACACGCGTTTTACTAAGGCGAATATTTATCACGTCCATTTCCACAGTCTTGAATACAAAAAAACTACTTAGCATATGTGTTCTCAGGAAAACATATACAATTCATTTAACACGCCACCTATAGACCTATATACACGATATGGGGTAAGTTGTCACAGTGTGACATTAAACAGCCAATTATAGCTTTTCGATGTGTCAACAAATTATGAAAAACAAAAACAACTCGATAATTAAAAAAAAACAAAA